>JAOTRA010000027.1:465228-476291 GCA_026260255.1 Pseudolaguvia tuberculata | reverse complement strand
ACACACACACACACACACACACACACACACACACACACACACACACACACACACACACACACACACACACACCTACCAGAATGTTCTCACTTTGCGCAAAGCTCATTGCAATCTGTGTGGTCTGACAGCGAATATCCATCAGCTGAGGGTAGACCTCTGACACACCCTGAGTCAGGAACAGGATGGGATATTTGTTCTGCTTCCGGCGCACCCTAAACCATAACAGACATAATTTAGCTTTGGAAGGGCCAAATATCCAAAACCTCATATATAAAATTACGCAGTGTATTATTCATGTATGCAATGCTATACTTTATTTGCATATTTATGATTACACTGTAGTGAAGCTAATTTACAAAAAAATAAAATTTATAAACAAACAAGCACTCCATAAACATAGTGGGACATTGTCATGCTGAGACAGGACACAGTGGTAGCTCAGTGGTTAGTGGTTTGTTTGACTGCTGTTCGGAATGTGGTAAATAAATTTTTAGAACCACCAAGCTGCCACTGGTGGGCTCCTGAGCCAGGCCCTTTAACCCTTACTGCTCAGATGTATTTTAAGTCACTTTGGATAATGTAATGACAGAAATGTAAATTAGAAACCTGTAACATAAATAAAATCACAAGAGAAGAAGGTGGCATCCAGAATAAAAGTCATAATAATATTAACAATAATTATGTTCTTACATTGCACACACATCAGGGTCAAAACAAGAAAAGACGATTTTTCTTCTTCCAGCATTCTGGAGAACGCAAGTGAGAATGACATCCAGGAACTGGTTCATGTTAAAGTAAGTGGACAAGTTTCCATCCCAGCTGCCATCCTAGTAGCAGAAATGTGTTTAAAAATGGAGGAAAAACACTAGAAATTACTTCTAAAGATTGTCTAAACTTGAGTGCCAACCTTCATCTGGGATATCCATTTCAGCTCAATATTAAACCCTACATTGTCTGGAACAGCCTGAAAGATCTGCAGACAGGGTTAAATATGGAAAAGGTTTCACAAGAAGGTCCACGTGAGAGTGGAAACACAGTTGATCATGTTTGCATAAATACCTGAGAAAGAGAAGGAAATGGCTGGTGTTCATCGATGTACTCCTCATCGTCCTGCAAATCTTAACAAGAGTGCTCAAATGAGTCATATCTCACTGGAGACTTTTTATATTACTGATGAATACAAACTGGACGGCGCAGTGGCGTAGTGTATAGCACAGTAGCCTCACAACAAGAAGATTCCGGGCTCAAATGTGGAGTCTGCATATTCTCCCCACGCTTGCGTGGGTTTCCTCCGGATGCTCCGGTTTCCTCCCACAGTCCAAAAACATGCAGATTAGGTGATTGTAAATTGTCCATAGGAGTGAATGTGTGTGTGAATGGTTGTTTGTCTATGTGTTGCCGAGGTGGACTGGCGACTCGTCCAGGGTGTACCCCCGCCCCTCGCCCTATGTCTGCTGGGATAGGCGCAGCAGACCGCCGTGACCCTGAATTTCGAGAATAAGCGGGTAAGAAGATGAATGAATACAAAACTTGCATCCAACAATAGACACGATTAAATCAATGATACATCATTGATCGTTAAGTTGAATCGTTTTTTTGAGGTTTCTCAGGGAGATGGAGAAAAGGAGCTTTTTATTAGAAGACCCAGGTTTGATTCCTGGGCAGGGGCCCTTCTGTGTGGTGTTTGCATGTTCTTCTTGTGCTTGCGTGAGTTTACTCTGGGCACTCTGGTTTCCTCCCACAGCCCAAAAACATGTCTGTTAGGTTGATTCTAAAATTGCCCCAAGAGCGAGTGTAAATGTCCAGGGTGTACCCTTTCTACCTTTCGCTCTTCAGACCACCAAATTAGAGAATAAGCAGGTAAAGATGATGTTGAATTAATTCTCATCAAAACCTGCACTGTTGGGAACTAGTTGCTAAACGCTCGTATTATTTCACCTTATGTAATATTTAATATGCTGCACATATACAAAACAGCTATTCTGTAATATCCCAACATCATGTAGTATCGGTAAAAAAAATAAAAAATAAAAAATAAATCACACAAATATTACTCTGCCTTAATGATATGACATACCTTTGTGATCGTTCAGCTTCATAGCTGTGGAATGGGCCAGCTTAGGGGGGGAAAAAATATTCAATATTCAATTTCATCCTTTAAAGAAAAACAGAACCGAGAATTATGACAATATACATTCAAATTGTATTTTTCTGATGAAGTCCTGCTGTAAACGAATGCTTATGTAAGGGTGGATTGCCTACAATGGTTCAGACTGTAGGTTTGCTGAAGACCTAAAGAAAAACAACACGTTCCTTGTCTAACCACCAGCTGCCAGTTATACCAACGGCAGAAATAAGCGCAGTTTTAATAGCCGAATATGTGAGACAGCGTCGCTATCGAAAGTCTAATTTGTATTGCTATATGAAACACATCAAGGTTAAGACAAGACTTAATAGCACATAGTTTATAAATAAAATGATTTAATGACAATATCTTGTTACGGTTACAATAGGATTTGTTACAAAATAGAGGAAGAATGGTAAAATACAGTTAATCGTACCCAGCATGCATGTAAAATGTTCTTCTAAGATAAGAGAGGGAGATATAGAGTGAAAGGTCTACAGGCCTCGAGCGCTATCAGCACCTTTTGCTTTTTTGAATGCCAAATAACCCTTTTATTACTCATGATCCGTTTGGGACAGGAAAGCTGAAGTCTGATCATTTTTACACTTACTTTAAGAAGCTGAAGCTGGTCAAATGTTAGATCTTTTACTGGAACCTCAAACAATACCATCGAGTTTTTGTCATTTTTCTGTGGAAGACAAAAAAAACTGAGCAGACAAACCTGGGAATGAAGGGCAATTATTGATCTGTCATTCTGCTAGTGAAAGCAATAAACAGAGATAAGATTAGTAGTGTTACAATTCTAAGAAAGTCAAGTTTGTCACCTTTTTAGTGGAAATACAGCAGGTAAGATCATGATAAACAATTGGAAACAAGTCCTTAGACAGATGGACGTCAAACTCTACAAAGGCAGCACCCTACACATGATGGTATTCTAGTTATTTACAGGTAATTCATCAATTTAAAAAAAAGAATGAAGTGAAACAATGTTCTCTTACATGACTAGCAGCACTGAGAAACGAGGCTATTGTGTTTTCCCTGATCTTGTGATGTCTGTAACAAAGATTAAAATGAATTAGAGAGAATTTTAGAAACAAAGAGAATCAGCTTTTCAGTGTGAATGGATGTATGGTTACAACACAGGCATTAGTTGATAAGTTAAAAATTCTAAGATCTTTACAATCTTCTGTCCCACTGACAGAAAATCAATCAACACTTCGGGTGAGGGAAGCTTGAGAGTCACAAATATTTTAGCATAAGAGAACAATTGTTCTTATTTATACACTCCAGGTTTTGGTATGTTACAAAAATGATATGATGTAGACATGATATTTTATTTTTGTTTGGAAATGTCTGACTCCCTCAAGACTGAATGTGTTTTGTACTTACTTGGCAGCATGTGTGCTCCCTGCTCCTCTGTGGCCAACATCCAGAGCACTTCTCTTTCTCCAGTATGTCGTGTAACACTCACCCATGTCACATGTAAAGCCTAAAATAGGCCGAATAACCAGGTAGTCCACTGAAAATCAAAACACATACCAACTATTTAAACGTCCACTTGTTTTTCGAACATGGCTACATAATCTGTGAGATTATTTTTAGATGCAGGGCCCATAACTTTAAATATCTAGGCAAGAGTATTGTACCAGATTGACATAAATTAACGTTTCTGAAGGACACAACTGTAGTAAATCATATACTGTAAAACAAATGTGAACATTAACACATGATATATGATTTTACAATAAAGATCAAGGTCACTGCAAACAGACACTTCTCTAAAACTTCTCTTTATAACCCTCCAATTTGGGGTTACGGGGATCTACTCCCGTACTACTAGCCCCAGCGCACATAGGGTGAGAGGCATGGGTACACCCTGGACAGCTAGTCAGGAATCAAACCCAGTACCTTCTTGTTGTAAGACGACCAAGCCATGCATTTTTATAATGTTATAATTTAATATATCTCATTACTCAGTTGTCACTAATGCATATTGTCAAACAGCAAGCATGGTGGGGGGGATGGGGACTGGCATGGCCCTGTGATGGACTGGCAACCTGCCCAGGGTGTACGTCTGCTGGAGCCTATCCCGTCCTATGAGAGACCAAAATGTAAGTCGCTCTGGATAAGAGCGTCTGCCAAAAATACCAAACTGTAACTGTATTGTCTTGCTTACTAATACACAGCCATAATAGATTATCTCAAAAACTGCTTAGGTAAAAAGTCTAGTGAAAACTGGGTTAAAAAAAATAATAATAAAAATAAAATCAGAAGAAAAGCTAAATATAGTTTGGCATACTATTTAGTTTTAAGTAACATCTATGCTTAGAAGTCAATCACTATAAATACAATAAAATCCCTAAATTGATGTTTTTGTTACTGCGTGTATGTTCAGCAATTATAGAGCTGAAGCAGAATAAGAGTACCTCTGACTTTGCCAATGGTCTGTCTTGAACTCCTGCTCATGATTGGAAGGGTAACCACGCCATTATCCTTGCCATTTTCTCGAAAGGAGGAAGATAAGAGGCAAGCAGTGCCAACATGACCAGGATGGACGTCACTCTGAACAACTTTTTCGCCCAGATCCTCCTACAATATAAACATGAGTAACAATAAGTGAAATGCTAGCTGTATTAATCACTACTCCTTGTCTCAAGATAGCAGCTTACTTGCTTGTATGAGCACTATGAACTCAAAACTGACACTTTTATTATCTGCCATTAGCTCTGAGCTTTTTAAATGAAATTCATTGAAAAGCTTTAGTTATAGACAAAAACATCTTTGAGACAAATGGAATGGAGGCTAATAAGTCAGAAAGACATACAGATGTTAGAAATAACATTAAGAGATAACAGTCAGGATTAACAGAGACCAATAAATCAATAAACATACCTCAAAAAACTCAAACACTAGTTCAAGGTTGTCAGGTTCCATAGTATGAATACTGTACTCTGTCCATCGTGTTGGTTCCAGGGCATAGCCACATTCTGGCTGGGAGTGACGGGACTTATAGCCACCATCACTTATCATACTAATCTCTAGTGTTGTAGTCATCTTGTTCCATGATGAAGGGCTCTCCTCATCCTCCTCTTCTTCAATGCCTTCTAGCATTAATTTCAGTCTAAATACAAATAAATCTAAACTTTTATTTTTTCCTTTAAATAAACAAAAACTCTTGATCTATGAACAATCTGTACCTAAAGCGAGATGTCTTGTATTTCTTCTTGGTTATAGACACAGGAGGCTTAACGGAGTAATGAAGACGTAGACGGATCTCTGTCTGACATGTCAACCAGCCAGAGTCCACACATTCAACATCGTCTGAAATAGAAACAACTCGTTTTAGCACTGTGTCTGAACAACATCAAGCAACTGAGTGTATAAAAAAAAAACTTACTATATAATCCAAACTGGCCATCATCGATTTCCCGGTCCGATTCTGTGAGGATAATAATAGTATTATTCAGTATTATTCTGCCTCAACTGCAGTGCAGAGCAACAGTTTAGACTGATGCTGATTAATCTGTTTTTAAATTAATACTTAATAATAAACAAAAATTAATAAGAAAATCAATAATCTTTAAACGCTATATGTTAGAAAAACCATTAAAATAAACACTAAATATGACATTATAAACTAGATTCTATTTTTCATCATGTGTATTTGCCATACATTTTTTAGTAATTACAAAATAATTGTATGCGTATAAAAAGATTGCTCTGTAATCAGCGGTGAAACAGAAAAAAAAAATAAGATTTTTAATCCTTATATAAAAAACCGAACAAAATTGAAAATTTTGTAATGTAAATGCTCCCAGATTTTAAAAAAATGGTCTTATTAATATAAGGATGTTAATGGTAGAGTAAACGGTAGTACAAATGACTAAATTAAATAGCCTGACAGAGGACATAACGCCTTTAAATTGGGCTGTAAAATAAACGCCTTACAAATGATTGACATACCAAACCAAATCGTGCAGTATTCTGCATTTATATACCTGAGGAGCTCAATGACCGGGGCTGTTGATGGGTCTCCCAACTATTGATTATGACTTGACATGGATCACCAGAATTCTGTAATTTGAATGTTTAACATGGTGTTAAGATTGTTTGGGGAGAAAAAAAAAACTCAATTAAAGCAGACTTGGTCTCAACCAATGTCATCCTCTAAAACAAATAAGTTGAGCTGGTATATTCACCACTCTCTCAGCCACCACTCAGTCTCAGTTGGTTGACATCTGAAAAGTTGTTTTTTTTTAAAGTTGTTAGACAGATATACAGATATAAGGATACAAGGATACTCAAACGATTTAACAATTGATCATTAGAATTCTACCTTACATGAGGAAATATACACAGTGTTTATACACAGTAATTATTAATCATTTTTAAAATTAGCAATTCATGGTACAGATAAAAACATCAGCAGTATTGCATCAGGAGAGGAATTATAACATTTTTGAGCTTCTGTGAATTTCCATGGGGCTCATGTAATACATTCATTCATTCATTCATTCATCTTACTCGCTTATTCCCAAATACGGGGTCACGGGAGTCTATTGCGCCTATCCCAGCACACATAGGGCGAGAGGATGGGTCGCCAGTCCATCTCAGGGCAACACATAAACAAACAACCATTCACAAACACATTCACTCCTATGGACAATTTACAATCACCAACCCACCTAATCTGCATGTTTTTGGACTGTGGGAGGAAACCTGAGCACCCGGAGGAAACCAACACAAGCAACTCCGCACAGAAAGATCCCGACCCGGTATTCAAACCCAGGACCTTCTTGTTGTGAGGCGACTGTGCGATCCACTACACCACCGCGCCGCCCCAATACAAATGTAATACAAATGTACATAAATTCTGGGAGGTCAATTTCATGTGTAAGATGCATAGAAACTTCTTTCTAAGGCCATCCCCATTTGTCTAACCCCATTGTCTATTAAAGCCCTAATGACAAATAGCTAGGACAGCACACGCATTTGTGTCTTTTATACAACTGAGCAAGTATGGTTTAAGGGCCTTGCTTTTGTCGAAAAAAAGGTAGCCTGGTGGTCCTGGGAATCAAACCCGATCTTCCAATTAGCAGTCTAAATCCTACACAACTGCACTACCACATGTTATATCAAATTAGTATAAAATTAAATTTGTCTGCCAAAGGTAAATTAATGCAAATGGAAATTAATTGTAACCACAAGTTACACCACAAAATAAACACGCCTATGTTATCATTATTAGTGGAATGTCGAAGAAATCCAGAGACTGTACACATAATGATGCATAATTATCATTTGAGACAATAAGAAGAAAAAGAATTCTATGCATGTTTATATCAATGGCATACAAATTGGTCTAACTTGGTAAAAACCAAAATGCAACAGGCATCATTTTAACAATTGCAAGTGTTTGAGAGCATGCATGTCATTTCTACTCTGCAGGAAGTTTCTTTTCAATTCTTTTCAATTAAAAAAAAAAGAAATATTATTATTATTATTATTATGATTATTATTTGTTATCCACACACATAAATTACTCACAGTAATAAAACAATATCATACATTCAGTTTGATAAATGCAATCTATGTACATTAAAATCATCAGATCCGGAGGCCTACAACTAAATGGAAAAACCTGATACCACCACTTATCTCACTTGCTTAACAACCTTAATAATAGGTGGAACAAAAAAAATTGCTGGTAATTAAATACTGGTACACTTGCAATATTCAAGGAAATTAAAATAATAACTACAAATGATGAGGCAAAAAATCTATTTCTTATATTACTTATACTAATAGCGGTCTAGTAACAGGTATTTTAATTGTCTAACATGTTCTCACCTTTGATTCCAGGAAGGACCCTTTAAAATAGCGATACTTGAAATCAACTCCTTTTGACACACTAATGCTCCCTTTCCACAGATTGCTGGAGGAAGACATACATATGATGCCAAACTAGGTATAATCTTTGATTATAACCATAGATCATGGAACACATACCCATCCTCCTCTGTGTGTTTTAGAGGCACTGCTTTCTGATAACACCAACTGCCGAGAGTCTCACAGCTTCCAACTACCGCCATCACTTCACCTGGAACCAAAAATACTGAAATTATTCATCTATTCATTCATTAAATCAAATCAATCAATAAATCATCCATACTGGTTATTCCCTAATTCAACTCTCGGAAGGGTGGAGGGGTATACCCTGGACAGGACCATGCATACACCAACTCCAATGGGCAATTTAGAATCACAGTAATCTTTAAAAAACTAAAAAATTATGATTATGACTATGAATAAAATGAGTTTGTAAGAACCATTAAAATGTAATGATTTTATTTGGCTGCCAAGATTTATATTTAATATTATTGTTATTGTATTACTTTTCACTTTAGATATCTCTTATCAAAACATTGGTCTGTCTTTAGTTTGGTATTTTTATTATGTCTGGCACAAGCCATCCTGTCAGTCTAAATCTAAAGTGTATGTGTGTGTGTGTGTGTGTGTGTGTATGTATACACACACACACACACACGCACGCGCACGCGCACACACACACACACACACACACACACACACTTTAAATCAGCCACCACATTTGCACCTCATTCATTTTGGGTTCGGTTATGGACTACTGCTTATCGGTCCTAGTAACATCGTATCCAGTCTTTTGTAGCTTTAATACAGTTGTTATGGATTACTTTACTTCTGACTGAGCACATCTGTGTCCAGATCTTTATTTGTGGCTCTCTCACTTTATTATGTCTAAGAATCACCTGTATGGCTCTTACCAAACGATGTGTTTCCTCGGACAGTAAACGTCACCTGAATACAGTCCATGGTTGATGCTGCTGGTAAAAACAAGAAGAAACATCTGGAGTTAAACATCCTGAACTCAGGACCAGGAACAGTGATTACGTCACAATCTGTCAAACTGACCTCACACAAAAAATGCAAAATATGGAATTGAGTAAAAACTGTTTTTCACGATGCTCCGAGCTAGAATCCTGTTACAAATCCAAACAATACGTCATGTATGTTTCATTGTACTTAGATGAATATAACGTCTTTCAGAAATCAGTGCTAAAATAAATGACAATAAATATTAAGTGGGTTTTTCCACATTCACGTTCGTCCCAAAATGACATCCACAACTAAATCTTAAATAATCATAAAAGTCGGTGTTAATCTAGACAACCGCCTTTACTCGGTAATCTTACCCGGTAGTCATCTAAACCGGATCCAACCGGTTCTACGCTAATGCGGCTCTGCGCTCATATATCCAAACGGCTGGACACTCAGCAAATATTCTACACTATATAAAATATACCCAACACAACGTAGACAAGTTACCTTAGACCCAAATATATAATAACTATACAGAAGAACATCGGCATCAGTCGGTTGCTAACTGAAAGCAACAATCTTCATGTTTCCCACCGGAGTAGCGAAACTTCAACCTCTGTTAGCCCCACCTCAGTGCGCGCCGTCAGCGTGTCGACGATTTAACAATAAATTCTAAATATATCCTTAAATGTTGTAAATTTCAATTAAAACAAAATGCTAATATTTAAAATGCAAAGGAATTGCCTATATCTGTTAATCGCTCGAGTTTAATATTTAACGCTATACAATGGACTTAAATTGAAAAGCATATAAACATATAACCATTTACTCCCGCCCTATGCCCATAAAAGGAGAGCACGCTGGTAACCAAAACATGTCGCATCTATTTTACGTCATCTTTGACGTCATCAGGCCCTTCTTGTTGTGAGGCGACCATGCTATCCACTATGCCGCCGCGCCGCCCACCTTAACTAGTTCTTTAAACAAATTTCTAAGATGGCATATGCAAAGAATTTTGCGGTACAGTAAATGTGACACCGTTTCATGTACTGCCACCTTATTGTGGTGGAGAGGTTTGAGTGCCAGTAGGATTCTAGAAAGACTAAATGCTCCCAGTAGGGTTCCCTAAGGCAAACAGATCCTAGTGGACGGGCCAGACTAAGAGCAATTTTAATTGCCCTTTAATAAAATTTACAACAGCAAGGTCAGTGATGTCGCCCAGTATGCGGGGTTCTGCTGGCGCCTATCCCAGTGCACATAGGGCGAGAGGCAGGGGTACACCCTGGAAAGGTCACCAGTCTATCTCAGGGCAACACATAAACAATCTGAACCTGACCTGTAGGTTTGCGCCTTAATATCCAATACATTTAATGATGAAGTAATGAGATATCTCAGTAATGTGCCAGTCCTAAAACTGAGGTTGGTACTTTGTTCTGAAACACTAATTAGAAAATTTATTGCTTTGATTGGCAAATCAATGAACCCCTGTAGGTTCAAGTGGGGGGAATGAGTCTGCATTGGTTTGCCTCATATTAACATCACTCTGTGGCATATATCTTTAGCAGCGTTTTCATAGATTACCACAGTTAGAGAAGCTTGGACACACCTTTGCTTACAGAATGTAATTATACAATTCTATTTACAAGATAAAAATGTCATGTTTTACTCATAGGCTCAGAAAATGAAAGGCTTACTGTACTGCAATTTGAAAGGCAAATGATATAGACTAAGCAAATATTGTCTTTCCCTTTAGTAAATATTATAATGTACAATAGACTGGAAATAAACTCACTGAACTCAAGCCAGACCAAATTTAAGTAAATCCAAGATTTGTGAGTAGATCTGATGACCATTAAAAGAAGTCTGCATGAGTCCAGTGCACTTGTGAATAATTTACATTTGTTCATGATGCCATTTCAGTATGTTTGGGTCATTTAAATATCAATACCGGCACTCTGTGTCAGAACAGAAGAGATTTTTGAGAACATGACACACATACAGGGTTTATTCATTCATTCATTCATCTTCTTACCCGCTTATTCCCGAATCCGGGGTCACGGGGGTCTGCTGCGCCTATCCC
>JAOTRA010000027.1:450227-465128 GCA_026260255.1 Pseudolaguvia tuberculata | reverse complement strand
CCAGCTCCACCTCCTGTCTTTTTGACAACGCCACTGTCTCTAAACCGTACAACATCGCTGGTCTCACTACAGTCCTAAATGAAATATATTGTTACCATGAAATAAAAATGTCTCATATAGTGAAATAGGATTATTGGTGATACTGCCCACCTTTATATAGCAGTCAATGACATTGGGAGGAAAAACATTTGGAAATAACATTCCAGTCCAGTCTGGCTGATAAATAAACACCAGAACATCCAACCACGCAAAGGGGATGATACAAATCCAGCGCATCTCGTCCTAAAGTAAACCAATTCTCTGTTTCATCGCTCGATCATGTTATTCAGAAAAGAATTACAACTACTAGGACGGCGTAATGGTTAGCACGGACGACTCACAATACGAAGGTCCTGGGTTTGATTACCGACCCGTGGAAGAGAACATTCAAACTCCGGTTTCCTCCCACCGTCCAAAAACATGGACATTAGGTTGATTAGTGAGTCAAAATTGCCCGAATGTGTGTGAGTGGTTGTTTGTTTATGTGTGGCCCTGTGATGGACTGCCCAGGGTGTAACCCTGCCTCCCGAATTAAGGAATAAGGTGATAACAAAATGAATGAATTCTAACTACTCACTTTTTCCTCTCCACCTGGACAGATTTGTAGATATCTCCTCTTTTCAAAACCACATAGTCTCCTTCAGTTATTCTGCCCTCAACATCACAGTCCACCACTGAGTCCGCCATTTACACACAGATCAGATGATTTAATATAGAATTAAATTTAAAAATAAAAACATTAAAGGACTTCTGTTTACAATGAACCTAACAAATACACACTAGTGTGAACGCGCGGAAGGAGAGCCATTTTCCACGTGCACACAACCGCTTCCTGAAACCAAGGCGGATTAATCGACAGCAGAGAACTCGAGTTAATCGTGGATAAACTTTACTCGAGAGCGCACTCTAGTGTTATTTACAATTCATTCATTCGTTCATTCATCTTCTAACCCGGGGATTTTAAGAAGTTCTTGTATCCTTGCGTGGGTTTCCTCCAGGTGCTCCGGTTTCCTTCCACAGTCCAAAAACATGCAGTGATTGTAGATTGTCCATAGGAGTGAATGTGTGTGTGAATGGTTGTTTGTCTATGTGTTGCCCTGAGATGGACTGGCGACCCGTGCAGGGTGTACCCCCGCCTCTCGCCCGATGTGTGCTGGGATAGTCGCAGCAGACCCTCGTGACCCGATTCGGGAATAAGCGGGTAAGAAGATGAATGAATTGTATGTTGCGATGGTCTGCTAAATGCTGTAAATGTAAAATGATCACTGTTGCCCCACAGCAAGAAGATCCAGGCTTTGACTCCAGAGGTCTTTCTGTGTGGAGTTTCCATTATCTCCCATGCTTGTGTTTGTTTACACTGGGCAGTCTTATTTGTCTCTGTGATGGACTGGTAACCTGTCCAGGGTGTGCTGTTTATGTTGGGGGTTTTTTTTCAGACCAAATAACATGTTTATATAAAGTTATTTCAATTCCGTCTAAGTGTGATTGTACATAGACACTATCTGTTGATATACTTTTCAGAAAATCTCTAATTTATCTGCAGTTTCCCCAGATTTATTTGACTGAACAAGACAAATTAGATACTAATTGATTTGAAGGACCAAATGAACGAATACAGAATTTGGAAAATAATACACACAAGATATTTTTGAACCAATCAAATCAAAGGAGAAGGAAAGAACTTCATAAGTCATTCATTCATCTTCTTACCCGCTTATTCCCTAATTCGGGGTCACAGGGGTTTGCTGGTGCCTATCCCAGAGCAAATAGGGCAAGAGGCATGGGTACACACAGGAGGGGTCGCCAGTCTATCACAGGGCAACACATTTACAAACAACCACTTACACACACATTCACTCCTATGGACAATTTAGATTCACCAATCGACTTAATCTTCATGTTTTTGGACTGTGGGAGGAACCCAGAGTACCCGGAGGAAACCCACACAAGCGCAAGGAGAACATGCAAACCCCGCACAGAAAGACCCCCGGCCAGGGAATCGGAACCGAACCTGGCTTTATAAGTCTTAAAACCTAATTCATGCTAACTATTTTGAAAACATAAATTTATTTGACTTGTTTTTTTGAATTGTGTTGTTGTATTAGGTTTCTGAATTACAATTTAAAGAAAAATGTTAATATACGATAACATTGAAATGACAGCTGTACGATTTGAACACCTAACATACCGGTCCCTTTTTTTTTTTTTTTTTTTAAGATTTATTGTTAGGCAACATTCAGAACAACCAAACAAAAAAAAAAAAAAGAAAAAATTCAACAGATACTGATGCAGTAATGATAAAGCATGCAGTGCACCATTTCATCAATGTTATTCTATGTCAAACACATCAAACATGATAAACATAAGGACAGGCTGTAAAATGCACCAGTTAACAAAATATACACCAAGAATGAACAAGAATGTCATAATAAACAGATTTAAAGGTTCAGGTGAAATTTCAGGGTCTGTAACCCTGGTTGGTTTTTAAGCTCATTCTTGGCCTCCTGTGAGTTTGTGGAAAAGTTCTTCATCTAGGGTTTCGTTTTGATCTTTGGACCGTGTAGAGAGGAAAATGTAGCCTCCAATGAATTCATGAACAACTCTGCAGTCACAGCTTTGACAAGTGAAAGCTACTGTAACACCCTGGTCAAAGTCAATAGTTACCTAAAAGAGAAACCAGCTGTTAGACGCAACATTCATAAACATGACGTTCCTGCAGTTCCTATAATAAGTTCAAATATTTAAACACTTATTATGTGATTTTCATTCATTCATTCATTCATTCATTCATTCATTCATCTTCTAAGCTGCTTATTCCCTAATTTGGCGCATATTTCAGCGCACATAGGGTAAAAGGTAGGGGTACATCCTGGACAGGTTGCCAGTCCAATGCAGGTTCACACATAGACCAACAAATAAACACATACCTATGGGCAATTTAGAGTCACCAATCAACCTAATGTACATATTTTTGGACTGTGAGAGGAAACCAGAGAACCCGGAAAAAACACACGAAAGCGCAGGGAAAACGGCACTCCACACAAAAAGACCCTTTGCCTGGGAATGCCTAATGTGATTTTGTCTTTCAATTGTAGCATGCAAATTGAACGGTGATTTAACAATTTCCAAACAAAAGCTAAAATCCTGAATGGCAACTCACTGCTGTAGTCTATCGTATCGTATTGATTTCTTTCAATGCCTAATGGGCACCTTTCCAACACTGTCCATAGATACCCTACTTTGGACATACTGCCAGTTTCTGTTTGGGATCAATTGGTTCATGCAAATTGGTTAGCATCTGCATGTGTGCTAGCATAAGGTATCAAACTGAGCCGCTGACATCCTGAAATAAACGTTAAAATGTAGGACTTCAGTGTGCAAAAGCCTAAGGTTTAATTGCATTATGATGTTTACATGCTACTTTCATTACTTGTACTAAGAATGTATGTGATGAATGTGATGTCATTCATGTATCTGAAGAGCAAATGCACAGTTTGGTAAGATCTAATAAAGTGATGAAGATGTTTCCTTGCCTGCATGTTAATATGATTATGCTATAATTCGTTTAATCTTACCATTATTACTAAAATCTTATTATAAACACATAAAGAAGGGGGTGCGTAAATTTACTGATTGTAGTTAATCATATTTGTTTAGTTTAGCTGGAAAAATGGGTGGTTCAAGATGCAAAGAAGACAATGTCATGCTTAGACTCCTGACTGGAATGGACCTGGATGCTGCTATTTTAAGCTTTAAGTTAAAGAAGCCAATCTGTTATCATTTGCATTACAGAACGCTACATTCCCAGGAAATCTCTGGGAAATACTCCGAAATACTCCAAACTCACAAACACTGTGTGATGTCAAAACGACTGAGATCCCAAGGTTTTTTTTTATAATGAGATCCTTCCTCACCTGTCTGATTTCCCAGTTTACATTCCACTGTTTCATATTAGCGAATCTCCATGTGGTCAGTGGCTGGCGTGTTGTCACATCAATTCGGATGATCCGGTTGTATGAGATACCCAGTATGTCATCTTTTCTACTTCCTTTAAATCTATGTGTACACAGAAACCCGAATATATTTACATTTAATGTTAGACTCAAATCTGGGGAAAATATTTTTTTCTATTTTTCTTTTCTGTGAGTTACACTTTAAAAGACATCTACACAGACTTTAGTGATTTATTTTAGGTGTAAGTGGAATTATACATAATAGAACATCATACCTGACTATGTAGTATTTGATGCCAAACTCTGGTAAAGACTGCCATGCTTGTATAAAACGCATTTTAGCTTCCATGAGTGAAAGCTGGGCGACGTTCTGATGGGCCTCTAAAAGTCGTGTGGTCAGCTAAACAGAGACAAATGGCAGTATATCAGTAAATAAGGACACAGTATTAAAACCGTTATACAAATTGAATAGAAATAAAATTAAGTGAATAGCAATTACATTTTGTACAGAACAGCTGTTATACCATGTCAGTTGCAATACAATACAAGAAAACCTTCCCCATCATTTGCCAGTCTTATTGCTATTAATTATAAGAATCAGATATGGTGGTGCAGAATTACTTAACAATGACTATGTATTAAAGAGCTTTTTTTTTTTTACTTGTTTGGACTTGTATCTTTTGGCATATCTTGGTGAGACAAAGCATTCTGCGTTCATGTCCATGGAGTCTACATCAGGAGCAGCATGGCCAGGCGGGGGCGCTAAACTCTTCATTTGCAGAAAAGATTGAATGTTCTTCACCTCGGTGCGGTATGAGCTGTATGCCATTGTCTTTCCTTTAGATGCCAGGATGCAAGCAGCTTTCCATTTGGCATACTGTGTCTCCTTTAACACAACATTTAGTCCATTTGTATAGTTAACTCAAGAAAAAAGCACATGTCTATCCATGAAAACTGAATCAACTCACATTGTCACAGCGAATATACACCTCATTCATTCCATCTGCAACAGGCAACAATAGTTTAATGCCGAACTTCTTTTCTGTTACATTCACATCGGGAACCACTTCACAGCCTAAATAAAAGTTGAGAATTAACCCAACATTATATAACCTATAAGAAATAGATATCTTTACACAAATGATCTATGATACTGATACCTCGCAGATGCAGCTGTTCAATAGGCTCCCCGCTTGCTGACTCTTTATTTTTGTAATAGGAAATGCTGGTGTCTCTGAAAACAAACCAGTACTCTTTAAAAGTCCGTAGTAATCGTTTGGGCCTGCAAAGTTGAAGTGTAGAATAAGGCATGAGTATATATTGTTGTCCGAAAACAAATAAGACTTTAATAATCATTAAAATAACAAGATGCGTTAAACAATCTCACCTAAATAGTTTTAGAGTGTCTTCCAGTTTGGGAATATCTGTGATGTCTTCCTAAAACAGAAAGAAGTTACAATTAGAGTTGCATGATATGAACATTTTTTTATATTGCAATATGAAAAACCCCCACCAGATGACTATAGCCTATAAATGTCAATATTTTGAAAGTAGTCATCATTTTAGAATAATTGGGGTAATGTTGTAAGCGTGAAACATAATGATAATCATAAATGATAATCATAGATAAATACAATAGAACAAAAATGCAAATGAAATAAACAGTACTGTGGACATGGAATGCTGGTGCCTATCCCATCGCACATAGGGCGTGAGGCAGGGGTACACCCTGGACGGGTTGTCAGTCGATCGCAGAGCAACACATAGACAAACAACCATTCACACACATTCACTCCTATGGACAATTTAGAATCACCAATCGATCTAATCTGCATGTTTTTTGGATGGTGGGAGGAAATTGGAGTACCCGGAGGAAACCATAGAACATGTAAACTCCTCACAGAAAGACCCTTTGACCAAGAATCGAAACCAGGACCTTCTTGCTGTGAGACGAACAAATGTTCTATCCACGCTTGCATGTTTTTTTTTTCCGGGTAATCTGGTAATCCCACAGTCCAAAAACATGTACATTAGGTTAATTTGGGATTGTAAAATTCCCTATATTAGTGTGAGTGTAGTTGTTCGTTTGGTTTTGTGAGCCTTGCGATGGATTGGTGACCAATTTCGTGCGGCTATAGAACAATACAACTAATGATTCTTTCTTCTGAAAACTCCTGGTAACAGACAGATGTACACCAGCTGCGATTGTAATCTCCCATGCATACCAGGATCTTGTCTGTGCTACGACCTTCCAGTGTTGTCTCTAAATGAGAAAGGGCTGCCTCCACTTCATCAATCTCAGGCTCATCAGAAAAGTCCAGAGGTTTGGCTGACATGGTCAGTTTGCATATGTGATACTGAAAGAAATGCAAATATTTCAGTTGATTGTTACTTACATATTCTATACGCCATGTGCTGTTAATTCTTGATTCGGACACTAGTGGGCAGTAGTAACATAAAACAACATTATTTCTATTTGCAATTCCAAAACTTCAGCTTCTTGGCCAGAGTGTAGAATTTTGAATATCTTCTCTTGCTATCTTCACTCATGTTTTTTTTTTCTGGATGATTTTGTTGTTTGTCTGTCTCTTACTGTTAGAATAAAACAAACATTACAATTTTAGACTGAATCAGCAGGGGATCATATAACATTTTCCTCACTGTATGTGTTTGTGTGTTCTTGCTAAGCCAGTCAGTTGTATATGGCTTGGGGGGGGGGAATCACGCTCAACACACTCTGCTCATTTCCTTTGTTCTGACACGCTCCACATGACATTCCACACATAAAGCTTGTCTACTCAGCCCTGTGAAAATCATACGCCTACAGCCACACAAAGGGTGTGTATGCCTTGTCTTATTCCAGCGTTCAAAGCAACAAACCTTTGGCAACAGTAAAAACTGGTCACGTGCAATCTATTCAAATCTGTATTGCCTAATTATATATCAGTGTTAGCTAGAGATTCACCAAGAACTGTGAGTCTGGTTCGAGTAGTGTGTAAGCACCTGCAGAGAGGCAAACATCAGCATTTCCTCCTCAGTGCACTCAATCTCTTCCAACAGAATAGCCCAGCGTGCCTGTTCATACAGCTGTGTAATCCTTACTGCATCATACTGAGACACAGGGTAGAAACAGTCCCATCAGGCAAACTAATTACATTTTTTATGTTCTGCATTAATTAATAGCAAAACAGTTCAGATTAAAATGATACATTTATTAGTACCTTTGGATTAAGATCAAAGAAACAGTGATACTTGAAACGCAGTAAGAGTCTGTCTTTGTCCTGGATACCCTGCTCCATTAGAGAGCTTGAGGAATCCAGCCATCTGTCAAAACATCCAGATGTTTATATAAACCTTTTTGAAATTGAATTATTGTCATCTCACCTACTAGGTTTTTTAGTTGACGGAGGTCTGGTGGAGCCTATCCCAGCACACATAGGGCGAGAGGCAGGGGTACACCCTGGACAGTTCACCAGTCCATCGCAGGGCACACATAGACGGAACAACCACTCACACACATTCACTCCTATGGACACTTTAGAATCACCAATTGACCTAATGTACATTTTTTGGACTGTGAGAGGAAAACGGAGGAAACCCACACAAGCACGGAAAGAACATGCAAACACCGCACAGAAAGACCCCCGGCCCGGGAATCAAACACAGGACCTTCTTGTTGTCAGGCAACCGTGAGGGAATTCTCAGTATTTACTTTATATTACATTCTGATTTTTTCTAAGTGAATTAAAATGACTAGCACGTTTTTAATTTTAACTTTTAGCAACTGATGTTTTATCATTTTAGATTCAGTAGTTGTTTTAAAAATAAGTGTACCCTGCAAGGGTGGCGTGGTGGATAGCACAGTCGCAACAAGAAGGTCCCAGGTTCGAATCCCGGGCCGGGATCTTTCTGTGCGGAGTTTACATGTTCTCCCCGCACTTGCGTGGGTTTCCTCCGGGTACTTCGGTTTCCTCCCACAGTCCAAAAACATGCAGATGAGGTGGATTGGTCCATAGGTGTGAATGGTTGTTTGTCTATGTGTTGCCCTGAGATGGACTGGCGACCCGTCCAGGGTGTACCCCCGCCTCTCGCCCTATTGGTGCTGGGATAGGCGCAGCAGCCCCGTGACCCCAAATTCGGGAATAAGAGGGTTAGAAGATGAATGAATGAATGTACCCTGCATTGATGGCTGCTTTATCTTCCATACTGAGAGGCTGAAACAGCTTGGCCAGCTCATCTGGTGGCAAGTTAGGTTGGCTTGAACTGAGAAGGTTTTCTCCAAACCACAAGCTTGTGGAAGGCATTGGGGTCCCATTCTCAGGATCATATGTTGCAATCATGGTTCTACTGTAGTGGCCAGTACCAACTGTACAAATAAAAACAAGCTACTATAGGTTCTTATTATATTTAGGAGCATATTACAAATAGATTTACAACATTTCAAAACATAGTCATTGTATGGGTATGTCATCAATGAAAAATAGTATTATAAAAATTATTTAATAAAACACAACAAAAACACACTCTGATATAATATTGAACCATATCAAAATCTGAAGTAAACAATACACCAAAACAGCCTATTGCATCAATACGGAAAACATCTAGTGGTGTCTGTATTAAAGGTTTACAAGCATGAATTGTAATAATTTATTATTGTTACAATAATATAGTAAATATTTTTATACTGGTTCCCTATAATTCTAAAAAACATCTACATCATGCATGACCTTGTAAATGCATTGAAAGTTGAATGCTTGGCTGTTACCTGTCCCACCAATAATATCCAGGTCAATAAAGTCGTCTTCCATCTCCTTTGCTTTGTCTTTTTTCTTTTTCTTTTTCAGCTCATCCGGTGGTTTCATAAGGGACAACTCCTCAGATCTTCTTATGTCTAAGATAAGTGCATACAAGTTAATCACAGAGAAATCCAATAGGATTGTATTATGATTGTTTTATCTACACATACTGAGAGTTCTGCAGATTTCTGCTACAGCTCTGAAGACCACTGATGAAAAGCTGACTGTCAGTTTTACTGTCTTCATATTGGGTAGCTGCAGATACAGAGTTTTGTGTTGGGGAGTGAAGCGAAGGTCAGCATCTGCCTGCACACCATATTTATCCAGTGTCCAGTGGGTTTTTAATAGCCAGCAATTCTTCTGTTCCCACCACAGAGCATGATCTGACCAGTCCTGCAGAGCCTCTGTCACAAAACACAACACATTTTAGCCAATGGTGCTGAGTTGTTGATCGAGACACCAGGAAGACCCAGACCACCACCAAGGAAGACCTGGGCTTAAGTTTGCCACTGTTGGGTCCTTGAACAAGACCCTTAACCCTTCCTGCTCCAGGGGCGCTGTACAATAGCTGACCGTGCACTCTGACCCCCCAACTTACTAAGATGGGATATGCAAAGAAAAACATTTCACTATATATTGTACGGTGTATAATAATGTATGTGGCAAAAATAAAGTTATTAATTATTATTTCTGCAGTCTTATTTTATTGACATGTGTTTAAATGGTTAATTTGTGTTTAATTTTAATTTATTTGGATTTATTTATTGGATTTTATTTGCATGGCTATATGACTATGAGTGTTACACAAGTCTCACAAACACAGACCGATGATCAACATCCTGGAATAAACATAATGTGTGTCTGTATCCACACAATTGGATGAGTCAGTCACATGGTCAATTTCTGTACAGGAAGCTGATTAAGTAAATTAAGTAAGATAAAATATTTAATGCTTATAAAGTTCAGCCAAATATCAATATATTCATATAATGTAATATTAAAGAAGCTTTTAATTAGATCATTTTACAAGTATTATATTTTAATTACATCAAGCTATTTATTTACTACCACTTTACAAATGTAAAAGTAAAAGTCTAAAAAAAAAGTATATATGCTATAGTAATCAATCATTCATTCATTCATTCATTCATTCATTCATTCATTCATTCATTCATTCATTCATTCAATTATCTTCATACCCGCTTATCCATAGATGAACAACCAATAACACAAACATTCATTCCTATGGGCAATTTAGAAAAACCAACCAAACGAAGTGTACATGTTTTTGGACTGTGGAAGGAACCGGAGTACTTGGAGAAAACCCACGTAAGCGCGGGGAGAACATGCAAATAATTATACTACTAACTGTGATTAAGAAAGCAAATTCAGCAAGACTATAGCTGGCCCTGTGCTCTGACCAAGATGGAATTTGCAAAGAAAAACATTTGATATGTTGTACAGCGCATAATCATGTATGTGTTTAAATTTGGATTTTATAATTAGCTATCTGGTAACATATATTGGGTCAACTTTTGTGTAGTAATCTACGCACATTGCGTAGTTTAATTGATGGTTTATTCTTTCTCTCACATGGTTTTCTTTGAAACATTAGAATAGGTGCGTTGCTTATCTGTCTTTACTGTCTGAGATATTGCTGCTGTTGCTGAGTAACAAAGTTTAATCATTTATTTTTTGTTAAAATTGTATTTCTTTTTTTTTTCCGGGTAAAAGAAACAGTTACATTACATATACTGCACACAGGTATTTTTATTTTTACACATTTGCACTTAACTAAAACAAGTCTGTTGAAATATCCCTTAATTTTATACTCTCAAACTGGTTGTGGTGAACTTCAGACCTTACGTCTGCAAATAACATCACTGGTGGTAGGACAATGGCAAAAGGCCAGGGGCAATTGAAAGGAATGCAAGGCAAACACAGACGCACCCAAAGGTTTAAATAAGGAGTTATTAGCGCTCTAGTAACTGCATGTGTACCTTACCCATGTTATATACTATATACAAAGACTGATGTCAAAATCGTTTGCCACTATAGTGGCCGACTTAAACATTTTGGACATGATGTGATAGCAGAAGAAACAAATGGGGCTTACTAATCTTCTCCACAAGTTTGAGCATAAGTCCTCCAATGTGAAGGTCTCCTTTGACTCGAATTTTAAACCTCATTGTCTCCTCGCCTTCCCGCTGGTCTACTTGCACCGACAGCTCCCACGTGTTTTGTGGATTATCAGGAGTGGCTTCCATGGCTTTAACTGCAAGTAACCGAAATCACATTTTTGTTTGTTACGGTCCAATATTTCTCATAATATTAAAAATACAGACAAAGTGACTGAAACATGCGTTTATATGGTATGTAAATGTGCAGAAATACCAGAACCAGAACCTTATACCGGAACAATGTCAGACAAAATCTATTTCATGAACCTGAGAAAAATAACTGTGTAAGAACCCACTGAAGGCAGTTTTCTAGCCGTTTATTAGCAGGAATGAACCAGATTTGTCATTGGTTTGTTAGTATGTGTTGGGTTTCATTAGTACATAATGAAGCAACAACACAAACACAAAATGTAGATGTTTTAATGTTTTGCACTTATTAAAACCCAGTCTGCTACTGTAGTTTAACATATAAGGTGGTTAATCCTACACAAATAAAATAAATAAACATCAGACGGTATGCTCTGCAAATCAATGTTCGAGCATACAGTTACAGTTAGAGCATTTGGCAGATGCTCTTATGCATTACATTCTTTTTTACAACTGAGCAATTGTGGGTTAAAGGCCTTGCTCAAGGGCCCACAGTGGTTGCTTGGTGGAGGTGGGATTCGAATACCAAGTCTTTCCGGTATTAGTCCAACACCTTAACAACTAGGCTACCACTTCCCACTATACACTTTGAGTATATTCTCTCAACTTGCAAAAAGTAGATGCTTTGAATAAAATGTCCTCAGTTCAAGTAGTGGAACTACTAATCATCCTTCACCTTCATGAGCTGAATCCGGCATGTCAGAACAAGAAAACGACACACTGTGATTAGGAAACACTGATTGAAAGGTTTATTCATTAGAAAATGTTATGAGGAATATACTCTGAAACAAAGAAAGAGAGCTAGACTTTGTTGTCCAAGCTGTTGTGATGAGCTGTGGTCATCAAAGAAGGGAAGCAGACTTCGTCACTGAAATTCCTAACAAGCGGAGACATGACCAAAGACAAAAAAGACCAGGATGTATTCCTTTTTCTTATAGGACCGAGCACACAAGAGATAAACACTATTTTTTTCAAATTATTCTGTAGAACTTTTTTTTATGTTTATGTTTTACATCACTAGGTCAGTAATTGTAAAATTAACGTAGTATATATTTATAAAATATTAAAATAAACTTAGTATTTATTTATAAATGTACTCAAAGAAGTTTCCCGTCGTTTAACACGGATTACATTTATGCAAACAAAAAGTAAAAGTAAGATAAGTAAAAAGTAAAATAAATTAAAAAAATAAATAGATAGGAAGCGTTGAGATACAAATGAAATACACACACGGTCTTAAAATAGATTTAGAATTAAACACAATCGGTTTCATCCAACAACAACAACAACAACAACAACAACAACAACAACAACAAGAACAACAAGAAAACACACACACAAAAACAAGAAAACCTATAGAAAGTAGAACGTATATGAATATACTATAAAAAAGTATATGTTCAATGCGTTCCCATCACTTTTTGCGCTTGCGCAAAATTCTAGTTTTTAGTTCTAATTTCTATTAAATATCTTCAATAGAGCAATAAAAATGCTCTATATATTTAGATGCTCCAAATATATTGGAAATAGGCGCATAATTAAAAACACACTTACCAAGAATGTCCCTTTTATATTTCACACACTTGTCTTCTGTTGTCCGATGCAGAGTGGGACACAGGCGCTTTCCAGGTAAGCAGACGCGATAATACCCCTCCCCCAGATGTGCTACGCCAAGGAAGTGACTACAACCACAAGAGTTTATTACACAATATA
This sequence comes from Pseudolaguvia tuberculata, assembly GCA_026260255.1. Taxonomy (NCBI): domain Eukaryota; kingdom Metazoa; phylum Chordata; class Actinopteri; order Siluriformes; family Sisoridae; genus Pseudolaguvia; species Pseudolaguvia tuberculata. The sequence continues at coordinate 452,297 of JAOTRA010000027.1, read as the reverse complement.
GTAGACAAATAGAACACATTTATCTGAGAAATAAATACCCTAAACTCAGTAAAAACACTATGTGCACCGCAGGGGCTTTGTAAAGTAGCTTGTGAAAGGGTGAATTAGCGGATCGTGTGGTTACATTTACATCAAGTGCTTATTGTGGTGCATCAGGTAGAATTTGACAAAATTCTGATGAATCCAGATGTTTGCAAATTGGTGGGCGCATTCATTTATCTTAAAAACATGAAGTATATAAATATGATCATATGTTATATATAAATTTCATTGAAATATGTACATGTGGCTTTGCGAAGGACTGGCGACTTGTCAAGGGCCTTTTGCAGATTAATTCGTTTATTTATTCATTCATAATCTACACCATCTTATTTCCTAAAATGGGGATACAGGGCTTCTGGACTCTATCCCAGCTCTCTATAAGGTAAAAGGCAAGAGGGGTCACAGGGCAGTTTGGAATCACTAATCAACCTAACGTACATGTTTTTGGACTGCGGTAGGAAACTGGAGTACCCAGAGTAAACACATGCAAGTATGGGGAGAACCTGCAAAATGCACAAAGAACAAAAATAAACAAATTCCTGCTTAAGAATAAAGCCCTGATTGTAATAAGCAGAAATGCATCATAGATGGGTGGATGGATGGATGGATGGATGGGTGGATGGATGGAATGTTTCACATGCTTGTACTGTATTCTAAAGTCGTGTTGTTCATATTGTGCTCCACTAGAGGGTAGTATAATTATACTGAGGCGAGGAGAAAGCCTTACAAATTATCACAGATAATTTATTTCAAAGCTTTTTTTTCTTAATCAATAGTCATATTTCTGTCACTGCAGTGTAGTTAACACGAAAGCTTATTCGTTATTATTACTTTTTATCTCATAAACTTTATTAGAAAACTATATTTTAATTTAAATAAAATGCACATAATATTCATTAATGTTCTGACGGAATTTACCATACATGTACAGTATGTTCATTCATTCCTCTTCTTACCTGCTTATTCCCTAATTCGGAATCACGGGGTCTGCTGGAGCTTATCCCAGCGCACATAGGGCGAGAGGCAGGGGTACACACTGGACAGTTCACCAGTCCATCGCAGGGCAACACATAGAAGAACAATCCCTCATACACATTCACACCTATGGGCAGTATTGAGTGTACATGTTTTCGGACGGTGAGAGGAAACCGGACTATGCCACCGCGCACCCTTCGTTAGAGAAGATATGTTAGCCTATACTAGCTATTCGCATATAGACATGCAGACAAGCCATAACATGTTAAAATTTAATAATCAATTTATACTTTGTAAAATGATAGTTAAACAGTTTAATTGTAGGCCTTGTCTATGAATTACTAATACAACATAGGTTGTGGAAATAATTTCTCCATCTTGTGAATAAACCTTATTATTGGCTGTGTTTATACTGCAACTGCACAGAAATGATTTTGGTTCATGCATTCATATTTGTACTATGTTGAAATTGTTTATTTGTACTCTTTGTGTGGGAAGTGTTGAGACTACTTGAGGTGCTAGACTACCAAATGGAAAATTGTGGGTTTGATTCCCAGCACCAACAATTTCTCACATATGAATGTGATCACTCTGAATAAGGTCGTCTGCTGAATGCCAGTAATGTAAATGTACTATCAACATACTGCAATACACAACCACAGCACTATATAGTGGTAATGCAGTAGTTAAGGTGTTGGACGGCTAACTGAAAGATCATGGTTTAATTTCAAGCACAACCCAGCTACCATTTTTGAGCCCTGGAGAATTGCTTGCTTTCTTAAACAAAACCCTTAACCTTTCCTGCTCCAGGGCTGCTGAATCATAGCAGGCCCTGAACTCTGACCTCAGTTTACTTAAATGCGATATGCAATGAAATAATGTTCTGTCAAAAGTACATGTGACAAATATAGTTCAATAAAATTATATAAAATAAATTTGTGTGGAAGGGCGGCGCGGTGGCGTAGTGGTTAGCACAGTCGCCTCACAACAAGAAGGTCCCAGGTTCGAATCCCGCACTGGGATCTTTCTGTGCGGAGTTTGCATGTTCTCCCT
>JAOTRA010000027.1:431701-445287 GCA_026260255.1 Pseudolaguvia tuberculata | reverse complement strand
ACACACACACACACACACACACACACACACACACACACACACACACACACACACACACACACACACACACACTATTTGAATTGCCTGAGTGACAGAATAAAAATACAGGTATTACCAAAGCACACTTTGTAATTTAAGGCAGTTTTTAATTTTAACCATATGGGTCTAACCTTCTGGCTGGTAGGCTCCTTTAATAAAAGATTTGACTAATGTAGTAATTGTGTAGTAAGTTGCGTTCTCAGAAGCACTGCATCATGGTGTGTTTGCATGCACCTGTGTTTTTCAAAACAGTTATCATCTTAAGCAGAATATTTGTTTAGATTACCAGCTGTGAACTTTGCCATTAGAGATGTTGACTAAACGAAGATACTCCTAACCTCCTTGTCTGGAGAAGTGTCATCCCGCTCGGACTCAATTCAGTATTTGTACAATGTAAATTCAACTTGCAATACTTCACCAGTCTTTTGTTGCTGAAAAACGTCCCTAAGACCTTCTGAAATAAAAGCCAATAGGGGGTAGTATGCAATGATTCTCCACCATATGCCATGTCCACTTTAATTACTAGGGTCTTGCATCCAACAGCATCTGTTTTCAATAAGGAGAGAAAGACGGAAGGGTGGGTGCTTGGCTTTTCAGTGGAAAATACAGCCTACTGTACTTTTAAATAGCCCACGGGAGACGCAGGACGGATGTGGGCCATATCGACTTATCCCCATATCTGGGTTGCCACTTTTTCACTCTTTGTCAAATGTACAATTACAAAGGGATATGTGTAACACTCTTTCTCAACACTGTGGCACCACATGAGGCGATTTGATAGTGCCATGCCCACAAGCCAAACTGACACACACTATGCACTACATTTTTTTTACAAAGGCTGGTATTTTTCCTGGTTTGAGAAATGCTTTCCTTTATCTTTTATGACTAACCGTTGTGGAACAAAGTCAGAGAAATAACTCCTTACAGATAAGAAGCATCATAACCCCCCTAATTCAAAGCTTTGCTATAATTTACACTGTGCGTCTTTAAGTAAAGGGACTGCCTGTTACTGAGACCAATTGCATGTTTGTCCTTTGAATTGTTGGTGCAGAAGTAAGGCAGAGAAAAAGGCAAAAAAAATAGAAGGTTTGCAAACATAACGACTACCTGCTTATAAAGTGAATCGTATAGGTTTTGTACTGGCTCTATATTGCTGATTAATTAACTCAGATCCAAGACAGGGCATGAGCATACTCACACAGTCCTCAAGTGGAACCTCATGATGGGATTTAAACATGTAATTTGCCTATAAGTCTTCTTATTATTAACCAAATACAGGGAATATAAAGGAAGATGACTTTAAAATGATTCTAATGTAATACCAAAGCATTATCATACACATTTGACCACCAATCTCAGATTTCACAACCAATATGGTTTAGAACCTACAATTTAAATAAAACTCGATACATTTTTATTCCATAGCCATTTGGAATGCCACACGAATCCTCTTTGAGGATCTTTGATTGAGTACACTGACTTAAATAATGTTTGGCTTATCTGTACACTTGTTGACTTAGTTCATAAATAAATACCCAAGTGGCAGGTAAGTTGTAGTAAAAGTGCTTAAGTTTTAAAAATGATTTGTTATCTTATGTATCCTGGGGGTTCTGGGAACAGTCTTTTTCAGGCATGATCATAATTGCAGTACTGAACCGCACTGTGAGGTGGTGTGTGAAACCATCTGGAAAAGATCTGGCATTTTCAGAATCCATTTGTTTAGCCAGCGTCAAAGACACGCATATAGCTAGCTGCCATCCACTCTCCTAGCTGAATGAATTCCATTTTTCCATTCGCGCCAAGGAAAGAGATACTACGCAAGGCAAAGCAAAATCTGATAAGGCCGATGACAAACCAAGGGGATTGTTGACAGACTCCTGACGTTTTTGGCACTACTTCCCTGACCCCTTCAGTGTGCTGAAATGTGGATCACTTGAACAGGCTCCTCTTAGCTCTGAGATACTGGAGAAATGTGCTAAAGATAATGTTTTAACAGCCAGTGCCATGCTCACCTTGTTCTGGCCAGACTTGCTTGTTAAAAAGTGTTCATGAACTTTTTACGGCAGATCTGATTTCAGTAGATATTGGATGTACGTGCAATGTATGCTAGTAACTTTTTCTGTTTCAAGCCCCAATGTTGTATATATTTATATTTTTACTGCAGTTCCACACGTTTTTTCAGGTTACATCCCGGGTTATGGCCCACTAATCCGAATAAACTTGTTATAGTTTCAAGTTCACGGTGAGAATGCCTGGTTTCTCACAGATGGAAAAGGAATTCAGACTATCGAAAAATCCTTGGCGGCCCTTGTTTTTAGATGAAATATTTAGATATATATTCAAGTGTGCGCCACATGCTTGGTGTAGCCCTATACAGAGACTCCCCACATACATTTTGCTGGCTGGCAGGCCAAAGCCATTTGTGTGGCAAAAAAAACTGTTGGCAAACCACTTGTATTTCAATGAATTATTAAAAAAAAAAATACATGTTCAGCTATTTGGTTAAAACATCATTATTAAGAAAGTTGTCAAATTTCAAATTTCACCCTCTTCATTACAATCAGCAGTCGAAGGTCAAGAGAATCTGTCAGCAGTGACATGAGGATTATCCCATTGACATTCCATTTCCAAGCTTTGTTTGCTTTGCCTCCATGTAGCAAGGTCTTGCTGAGTACTGGCAGGCCAGGCATTGAGGAGCAATTACTGTCGCATTAGTGATGATCAAGCCATGTTACTGGAGTGCACAGAGAAGCTACTGTTTTCTGCTCTTCTTTTTTAGTTCGTATCCACCAGGCAGCAGAGCTCACACTGCCTTAGGATCTCAGAATGAACTATTAAAAACATGTGCAGGTGTCCTCTTGCTGAACCCATCATAAACGATTTAGCACCTCTTAGGTTTATAAGAAATATGGCTAAAGTATTTTCTGTTGTTGGCATATTATGTTTGGCTTGTCACAGGGAAATGACTTAAGCTTCACTGTCCACATTAAGTCCCTGCAGCACTGGTTAATGAATGACGTTGGCTTGCATTGAATCATGCAGACATGTCATACTGTTGTTAAATCATCATAGAACTATTTATTAAGTAAACGATGTACGTCATAAGGCTTTCACACAAATTCAGATCAAAAACAAAAGTTTTCATATCTCTTTTTGTCCTGAAAGAAAAAACTTCATTAAATTCCTTATACAACCAGAGCAGGTAATAGATGTACAGATCTACTTTGTAGTTGCTTTATTGGGATAGCCTGGAGTAGCTCTCAGCTTACGGGAACCTCTTTGAGAACTGCCTCAGGAAGGATTACAGCTTCCATGCATACGAAAGAAAAAGGGCCTAAGTTCTCTATCGCCTGTTTGCTGCCCTGCCTGAAATTCTATACTGGGAGTCTACACTGTTGCCACACGAAGGGGCTGATGTTGCCTATAAGCCATGCCACAAAGAAGTCTGACCTTACACCTTTGGCTGTTGCGCCAGATAACCTTTGTTTTGTGGTTTCTCATCTAATGGTAGATGGCTTCAATTTGTTCTGTGATATTAGTTCTGTTCTGTGATATTAGTATAACAGTAAAATCTGTTTTGCATTTCCATTTTATAGTCAGTTTGGCTATGGTTGTTTTAGTGCCGGAAAAGTAATTCCTAAACTTTGATGTCAGATTTACACAATGCATTAATTGAACATTTGATTAATGTTTTAACCTGCATACTGCTTTTGGTCTTTGTGGTCAAATTGGGTGTGTGACTTTATGGCAACGACTCTTGAAACCATTTCCTTTCACACATGGAAGCAAGCATGTCTTTGGTAACTATTAAGCTTTTAAAGATGACTGGACAATCTACCACTGCTAATTAAATCTCTTATATACACCAGCTAACCCACATTGTTTGGAGTGGGAGACCCTTACTCAAGACTTTCATCTCAAATACTCTTCATGGGGAAATTGATTAAAGGCACTTTAGATTACTTCCTTTTCACACAAACCTCAGAGTATGTACTAAGCTACATAAATCCATATTGTTATTAGTGTTTTTTTTTTTGTTAAGAACAAATGAAGAGGCTTTGCTGTTTGTCTTTTTTGTCATCAGCCTCCAATACCGGAACGGCTTGAGTAATATTAGACTCTTCATAAGAGACTAGCACACCAAACCTGACATAAAAGATAATTGGTTCTGAGTAAAGCCAATCACCATCCGAACTCTCCCATAAAGAGCTTGGGTCAAAAAAGGTTTTTCAGGACGTCTACTGTTGTATTTAAATGCTTTTGAAGTCACAAACAAGAGGGCTCAGCAAGATAATGGCGCCCCCTCATGATTTTGACCTCTTGGTGACATGATTCCTCTGGTGACTGTAGGGCTTCTTCTAACCATCTGCTCATCACTCAAGAGTCATGCTATCCTTTCCGGAGATTATGAACGAGGTCAGCTGGGGTTAAATGATCAATGCAATTTTTCAGGATGCTGAATAGTCCAATAGCATTGAAAGATAAAAAGACATGGATGTGAGGTAGATAGACATCTATGTCTAGTGATGACACAAAGCAAACTCAGGCACCAGAAATCTAAAGATTAAAGTTGACAGCATTATATTGTTGTTATGATATTTTATTAACGCTTCAATATCCACACCGTCAAAGAGAGTACAAGCATACTATATTTAGAACTTCAATCTGACAGATATTGATATGGGAGATATAAGTTAAAAGTTGGATCTAAAAAGAAGACTGGCAGACACAAAGCATGAAGGCAGAGTTAAAAAATTATGAGATAAGAGATGGGACACAGGAAGTTTCATTCATGTCCTTCAAATACAGCAGTTATCCAAAACACTCGAAACACCTGCTTTTATCTGCTGACAGAATCAGTGCAGGGGCATATTTTCCATTCTTAATCATTTGTGTACAGGCGTTTCTGTCCATTCATGTTCCTTAGACTTTGCACAAGGTCTCTGAAGAGTCGCTGTAGATGAATTGGCTGTGGAAGAAAAAGAAGAGTCTACCTCAACATCAGCTTTATTTTGCTCAACATCAGTAACAGTACATATGAACATATGGTTCCTGCAGGGGGTCCCAGACACCCTATCCAAACAATATGTGTTTGATTCAACTTCAACTGCTGACACACTGCTAACTTAATGATTAATCTGATTGAGACTGATGTCTATCTTTATGATTCTTTACTGTCCAGAAGTTTAGAGTGAAAAACAACAAGCGCTGTTGTATTTTACACATTACGCTCTTTTTTTCCCCCTAGTAGTATTGTTTGGAACCTATTTGAGATAACACACATAGATCTACCATCTACCATAGATTAATCCATCTATAGTCAAATTCATTATGACAATACAGATTCTAGTTAATAATTCACAGGTTTACAAAATATATCCAGACTTTGCTTGTCTTTTTTACATATATAATTTTCCGAATTCAAGTAAGTCAGGTAAAACGAATACACACATCATATCAAAGAGGATAGAAACCCAGTTTCTTATTCATGTTAGGTCTGCTGATTATATACCAAAAACGCCTCACCTGTAGATTTGGTTTATGTACAAAAGCTAATCATAGCTAGGGTAAGAGGTGGGAGATGGGACTTTCCTCTCCAGAGCAGACCTTTCATCATCAATTCGGTCGTCAAAGTTAAAGCAAACTTTAACTAGGAACCACAGCTTAGTATTTAACAGAAATGAACAAAGCTGGCTTTTGTGTGCTGGTTCAAGGAGGCCAGTAGCTCTTGTCATGTACATATGAAATTAATTATAAGGAAATACTAAAACACTTGGGTGGAAATTGCTTCTCACCAGATGTTCTGCGTATGACGATCAATTTAGTATTCTTAGAGTAGCAAAATAGCCTTATAAGTTGGAAGCTGGCTTCTTTGATGAAAGCCAGTCCGTCACTCAAAGCACATAAAAAAAAGCTAAAGTTGTATGCTACTGTTTGTTTCACTTGAAACATGATGACCTAACAAGGGGTAAAAAAAATTGTTTATTCTTAGGTAAAATTTTACATAGTCGCAAGGTGACCGGTGTTTCTCAATAATCCATATGTAAACCAGGTATGAGGCAGTTTTTCCAAGTCTGAGTACAATAAGCGTCTTAATCAACTTCATCTAATGAGAACAATCTTTTGAATTCTTAATTTGGCGTAATGCAGCCTGTTGTGCTACAATATATATCAGTCCAATGAAAGTAAAACAATACTACTCTGTGACCTGGGCAAAGCATTCATCAAGTTTCAGTAAAAGACACAAAGCGTTTCAGTATACTGACTGCTTCGTGTATAATTCGGCGTCTTTAGTCAGTGGTTCCTAATTTATCTAGTCAGCTTGAATGAGTTTGTACTTAAAACTATAATTGTGAGGAGGAGCAGTGCAGTAGCACGGTACAGTCATAGAAGAATTGCTTCTCTGTTGATGAGCAGAACGGATTAAGGGCTGGTCTTAGAACCTGGATCAAAGACGTGTGCACTAAGACATCTGGGATTTGTTTACAACAGCCGTAATCGCACATTGTGGTAATGGAGTGTGCCATGAGAGAGAGAGAGAGAGAGAGAGAGACAGAGAGACAGAGAGACAGAGAGAGAGTGAATTACAAGCACACTGTTTACCCAAGTGGATGAATGGGCATCAGCATCCATCTGATTCCCTGGTGTAATTTAAGGCAGCGTTTGATCTAACTGATTATTCTTTACACTCTACACCCGTCAGTTTTAACAAAGATAAATAGAGGAAGCGGACAATTAAGTCACATGAGTTGAAGTCACAGGAGCGCTGTAGAGCACACGGACGTCTTCTAAGTCTGTCTCGTGCTGCGTCTGCAGATTCACATTCGCTGATATTTTTTAACAATGTCATTCAACATCATTTTAACCCCCTTCATTTACAAGATTTTATTGAATAAGGCTATTTCTAAGGAAACAATGTAACAGTGTAATTCAATTTGTTGAAAACATTGTGGTCAAAGGTTAAGTCAATAGCAGAAGAAAGGTATACACACAGAGATAAGCGTTGATATGTGCACACAAATGCATTGAGCATAAGACACAGTTCAACCCGAGGATCCCATATCGTGCCACAAGAGGCGTGCTCAGTTAAATGTTTACACAGCTGCTCTGGAGATTATTATTATTGTGAAACCACACACTTTTAATGTTGCTGTGCAGATGCCAAAACACGTCTACTCTTTACCTCCCTCCAGAGCTCGCACAACTGCTCTCTGACTTACATACAGCTAAAATCAAGCACACAAAGACATAGAATATTCACAATAGGTTCTACGTATAGCTTTTTACAATTTGATTCTTCCATTAATCTGGTGTTACTTAACAACTATTCGAATAAAATAATGTGGACCCTCATTTCCATTGATATGCAAATGGTTTGACTACAAATTCCGTAAGATAACACAACCTTTCCACATTAACCCGCTTGATACTATTTGTCGTTTGATTGACTGCAGTGTTTAGATTCGTATGTCTGTGGTATGTGCAGTTAAGATTGCATCTCAAGTGTAAACCTGTGAATCAGGAGAGTGAGTTTATTGTGAGCGAGTGGCTTCGGATGAACCAGTTAGTTTGTTTAATAGATATCTTAGAAGCATCTTTAAGAACGGATGCTGTGGTTTATTCTGATTGGTTCATATATCTACTCTTAAGCTGATCATTTATTAGGAAGCTAATAAACTGTCTATTAAGTGTACATCGCTTTGTCAATGTTCCGTCTAAAGCAGGCAAATCTTAACACACATCATATTATTTAAAGTAATGCTTTAAATATTTAAAGTGCAGACCACCAACCAGGACTTGTGATACATAGACTTGTCATTAAGGGTCTGTTTCTCAAAGCTGACATATTGTTGTATGCTAACTGTCTTCTCTCCATATGTACATTTGTGATCAGCAGCTATGTTTTCCATAATTGACATTTAATTTGACATCGCATCCATTAATCTAAACGAGTCTCTCAGCGTGAAGTCTTGCAGCTCTATGTATAGAGTCTTCTCATTTCTCTGGGGGAAGCTATAAACAGCTGCTTGTGCTTAAGCGGTGAAATGTAAATCTTGACGCGGGATGTTTATGCAGCCCAAGCTTCTAATCATGCAAACGTATAATTCAGTGACATGTGGTGTCTTTACGAGGCTAGTTTGATTCGAAGGGCAGATCCCTGTATTTACCAGTCTCACTCTGAACTAAAACGTTTCTCATCTTAGTCTCATCATTTTAAATATTTGATTTATTTAAGAAGGTCTTTGACTTTCACAGCCACAGTGGTGGAGTCTTGGGGTATTAATGTACTACTGCACAGGTTGGTATGGTGTCTCACCCAAAATTCAGACTTAACTCAAACCAGTATGACGTGGGTGACAGTATGCAGAATTTCAATTTGGAAATTTCCAGCAATGTTTATGACAAGGTGAGGCTGCATGTACCTCAAGTCATATTCGTTCATTCTTCTTCTTACCCGCTTATTTCCTAATTTGGGTTCACAGGGGTCTGCTGGAGTCTATCCCAGCACACAATGGGAAAAAGGCAGGGGTACACCCTGGACGGATCGTCAGTCCATCTCAGGCTCAAAGGCATATCATATTTGCATATCTGAACATAATTGTGTTCGTGTAGTTTGTATGCAGCACCATAAATTCATTTCACCAAAAAACATTCCTTTTAATACATATTGATTATAAAAGGAATACAAAAAGAAGTAAAAACGCATAAAATTATAATATCATATCATATCACAAATACAGTTTCTTTTGGTTGGCAACTGGTTTCCTCAATGGACATTGTGGTCTCCTGTTTGCTTGCTCCATTTTTCCTAATCAATTAATCAACCCTTTACTTTGCTGCTCTTGTGTGACACACATCAGTTCTTCTACTATATTATACTGTACCCTATCTCAAGTGTTCTTGATTTTCAGCACATTTTCACATTGCAGTTCTTTGTCTCTTTCATTGAGACTGTGGGATCTTGTTTCTGGCAAAATGAAGTACTACGATAAAATCCTTGTACATGTAAACCCACCTGGCAATGAGCGAAGCTCAGTGCTCAGCTTATTTTTTATTCTGTACCAATTCTATATCTTATGAAGGTGATTTGGGTCAGGAGTGGTGTGATAGTGACGTGAAAGTCTTCAGTCAAATCAGTTATATATTAATTTTATATGGTCACGTGCCAAGGTAGAACAATAACACATCAAAAATGTCAATTGAAACTGATACAAAAAAGTGTCACAAATTCTAAAGTAATAGTTTACAGTTCTGTTACTAATGTATGTAGAACATCGGATCTGTGATAAGTTTAATACTATAACTGGATGATGCAAAAATCAGAATTGTAATGATCAGTTTCTTTGTGGTTTGTGCTACTCACACTTTTATAACAAAATCATCATCAGTCACATGTGGGTAAAAAAATTTGATTTGGACCAGCAATGTGAATTTTGTCGTACTGAGCTAAAAAAACAAACAGGATAATCATCTGAATTATTTTTGCCAGTTATAAAGGGAAACATTAAATGACATAATAATTAATTACATTAAGATTAAATTTGGTAGATGTCCTTATCCACAGTTATTTATCCACTGGTTATTATAATGATGTTGAATCATGATGATATCATTATATAGTATTTGTGTATGTTTAAAGCACTTGTGTGACCTGATGGTGTTCTGTTGTCTGGCGCTGTTGTGTATTGGGTTAAGGTGCTGCCATCCACATGCGCAGTAGCAATTTGCTGACAGACTCAGGTCCTTTTTGGTCCTCCATCACTCTCTCGCTCTCTTTCTCTCTATATATATTATCTCATCTCTATCTGTCCTATCAACAAGGACAAAGAAAGATGCCATAAAAAGCATCCTATTAATATTTACAATTAATGAAAGGGCGGTGTGTTGTAGTGATAGCACGGTTGCCTCACAACAAGAAGGTCCCAGGTTCGATCCAGGGATCTTTCTGTGCGGCGTGTGCATGTACTCCACGCGCTTGCGTGGGTTTCCTCCGTGTGCTCCGGTTTCCTTCCACACTCCAAAAAAACATGCAGATTAGGTCGATTGGTGATAGTAAATTGTCCATAGGAGTGAATGTGTGTGTGAGTGGTTGTTCGTCTATGTGTGGCCCTGCGATGGACTGGTGACCCATTCAGGGTGCACCCCTGTCTCTTGCCCTATGTGCACTAGAATAGGCACCAGCAGTCCCCCGTGACCCCAAACTAGGGAATAAGCGCGTAAAAATATTAATGAAAGAATAAATGAATGAATGAATGAATGAATGAATGAATGAATTAATTAATTAATTAATTAAAAAAGATTCTCAGTCATGTTGTTTCTGAAGCAATTTTTTAAAATTAGGGATTCTAAATGGAATAAAATAGGACTATCAGAAAAAGAGGGGTAGGAAGTATAAGTTATATGAGGACCTAGTAGATAGATCAAATTGGGAATCATTCTATCATCTGGTCCTGAGAAGACTTTTGGGTCTGCTATATCTGCTGTCATTGTTTAATATTTGTACCACATGTATGGTAATTGCTGCATTCCCTGATGGGACACGAGAGGGAGGTCTGGAGCTGTATTAGACTTAGCAGCTAAGCTTACTTGATAATAAGTGGAATGTGTGTGTACCATACGGCCAAACAACTGTTAGCACAGTATGAGAAGGCTCCGTCTGCAGAGTCATCTCTGTGTCTTGTTTCCAGACAGTCTGGTGGAATGTGGGCGATGACAGGAACACTACTCAAGCCAATGGAGAATACAGCAGAGAAGACTCTCAGATGGCAGCTGAATAATACCTACCTAATACCTACTCTTCATCAGCTACCTGTGTCGTGCAATAACATTAGTCTTGTTTCAGACATTGGGACAGATTACTGCCAAAAGTCCACGTTCTCTTCTGACAGGTACCTGGGCTTAAGCTACAAATGAAATATTTGTGATAATTGCACTCAAAAAAGCCAAAATCCCTTTGTGGTTTCACCACGCTTAGGTATTAATCTAGCAACCTATGAAACTTAATAGAAAATTAAATGTACCAATAGGTGACATTATTTTATGTACTATGATTATTTAATTTATAAGCTGATACATAACTATTGGTTATATAAACAAATAGTTTTTTCTTTATATAATCAGTAAGACCATTTTTTCTCAAACATTGCTTGGCTAACTAATATTTTTTTCTAATGAAAATATAAACAAATCTTTGCTTAAAAGCTATTTATATTTCCAACTTCCTGGGTTTAAGCTATTTTATTCTTATACTCATTCTATTGCTGTTTTAATTCGATACTCTTAGCAATTACTTTTATCACAGTGCTTAAGGTGATGGACTGCTAATTTAAAGACTGGAAAATCGGATGACGTAATTGTCTTTGATTCCCATCACCACCGAACTGCCACTGTGTGGATCCTACTCAGGACCTGTTACCCCCAATTGATCAATTATAAAAGTGATTAATGTTCTGACTAACGGTGTCTGCAAAAAGTACTAGATGTACTGTATACCTACCATTTCACTATCTTAATTTACCAGTGATCCCTTATGGCTGTAATCATATTGCCTTAAATACTGAATCATCAGCTATATATTCACTCTACATACTATGTGGACTATGTGGATTTTCAGTTCTTCAACAAAAATCTATCCTTTAACTTGATGTGCCTAATGTGTGAGAGAATAATTGGTGGGCCAGATAAGTTTTCATCCAATCATCCAGTAATCACATCAAGTAGAACTACACCAAATGTAGGCTTTTTAACAAGGAATCAGAGTAGTATTATACCACATGGACAACGTAATATATATAATATGGACCTAACCACACTCTGCACAGAGACGGACTGACAGACAGGCATGCATATGCACTGCAGTAGAGCCTGTGGACGCATTCTCTACTTAAGGACTCAGGCCCGCCAGCAAACAATAGAGCGAAGATAAACATTCTTTTCACTCTCCCTAATCCCCTTGTTTTTGGTAATTAAGGCTACTTAACACGTATTGTGAGGTGTTATCCCTAAATCTAAAACACCTTTGGCCGTTGGAGGGTTTAGAACACCAAGTTCATGACCTGATATTTTTACAACATTTAAACCATAAGTAAAAAAAAAAAAAGAAGAGCAAACTTTCTTACACTTTTGTGTTTATGGAACTCTACATGTGCAAAGCGTTTTAGTTGACGATTAACTCAATTGGCAAATGTTTATAAACTGTTGGTCAGACCATTGACTCCAACTAGTAATTTCATTAATTCAGTTCAAAGCGTTCGATTGATCAGTGTGTAAAACTTTGATTTTAGTGAGACAGTCAGGTAGGGAGTAGCATCAGCTCAAGAATGGAATGCATCAGTGTATTTTAATTGCTAAGTGGATGATCCCGGATTATCCCTCATAAGATGTTATTGTCTTGAAAGTAGACAAAGATATCTTTTGATCTCAGTGGAGTTTAATCTGCTGCCATCTCTTTCAGCCCAATAGGCCAGCTGCTTTTGTCAAAACAAGGCTCCTATCATCACGTAATTGAAATGAATACCTGTAATCAATGAGGCGTTTTCATATGCTGATTCCCCCAACATAAACATTGTTTACTAAGCACATGTACGTTTTCAATATCAATGGTTTTCTCGTTCTTTACCCATACTCACTCACACACATTTTGTAGACGAGAGTAGATTTTGTCTGTTATATAGAAGATTATAGGCCACAATATTTGTGGGAAGTGTTAGCCTTGTGGTTAAGGTGTTGGACCAATAACAAAAAGACTGAGGTTTGAATCCCACCTCTACCTGTGGGCACTTGAGCCACTTACCCACAGTTGCTCAGTTGTAAAAAAGAGACCAAATGTAAGTTACTCTGGATAAGAGTGTATGCCAAACTGTAACATTTATAACTGATTATGGTATAAATGATTTTAGCCATCTAATATAAAAAAGGAAAATGTGATAATACTAATGAGCAAGAATACTGCTGATTTCTTTTTTACTAAGGGGGTAAAATAGGGGCTGGTTTGCAGTGGAGATAATCCTCTCTCCCTCCTTTCCTTGGATATTCACTGACAAGGGTATCAGACGTTAACTTATCCACTTCTGTCCTCGACTATGCAATGACAACAGAATGAATTATCAGTGGACTTGAATTTTCCGGTCACTAACACCCGTAATCCCTTTAATCCACAGAACCAAAGACATCACATTTGCCAGCTATGTGTCAATCAATGTTAATCCAGTTTGAAAACATGATTCCCTTGAACTAAATTATAGGTTGTGGATCTGGTCTACACTGACCAGATGGACCCGTTAATTGATCAGAACCATCTATGTTCAAAACAAAAATAATATATCAAAGTAAATGAATATGACAAAAATTATTTATTTAATATTCTAAATAAATAACATTATACAATGTTGAATTCTTTCAGTTGACCAGTTAAAGTCCTGCATATTTGATATAATTTATACTAATAACCCGTGTGTGTTTGTGTGCCTCTGTGTGTGTGTGTGTGTGTGTGTGCGTGCGTGCGTGCGTGCGTGCGTGCGTGCGTGCGTGCGTGCGTGCGTGCGTGC
>JAOTRA010000027.1:344177-355166 GCA_026260255.1 Pseudolaguvia tuberculata | reverse complement strand
AGAGGGAGGGAGAGAGGGAGAGAGAGAGAGAGAGAGAGAGAGAGAGAGAGAGAGAGAGAGAGAGAGAGATGGCGGACAGGACATCAGAGGATAAATGAAAAAGATGTCTAAAACTATAGATCTGGGGGTTTTTTTAAGTGCAAAAGATACTAGTCCAACCTCAGACCCTAGACACTGAAGAAGGAGGGCTGATAAGGAATCGCCGGGTGGAAAGTGTGCACGGTGCAGCTGTAGCGTCTCGGATTATCCCGTTACACTTTTACATTACGGTAATTACCGTAATATTTACATTCAATTCTAGTGCATGTTATTTGCAGTTAGCTTTCCGGCTAACGTATGAGCTTTAGCACACCTCCAAAAAAGCAGGATAACGTAACGTTATAGTAATGTTATATGTCAGCCAGCTCATCTGTTCCGTTTAACGTACAATATGCACCAATTTTACTTTATTGAACTCTGCACGAAGCAGATATTAAGGGTTTGGTTGACTAAATATACCCGCATATGTTTTAAATTTGCAAAACGACAGTATATTATATTCATGACTCGTAATTATATTCTGTATTTGCTGCATTTTGTTATATATATATATATAACAAAATAAATGAATAGTTTCTTTATGGAGTGCAATCTACTGTCAGGACATGTCATTTAATGTATTGCATGTTTCGGGCTGCATCTGTTCAATGCAGTGTTCACTTGCTACCGTGTGTCTAAATCGGAAACGGATTCAAAGCCGTTCAGTGGAGTAAATGCGGTTGTTGTGCCATGATAAGACAGATTATCCGTGGAAAGATCTCTTTTTGGTGTTGGATAAAGTACTAACATTCACATATTCTATATATAAGGGGTAGTGGTGGCTCAAATGGTTAAGATGCTGAGTTGTTGATCAGGAGACCAAGGAATACCTGGGTTCAAGACCCACAACTGCCAAGGAAGACCTGGGCACAAGTCCACCACTGTTGGGTCCTTGAACAAGACTCCAACTTACTAAGATGGCATAAGTGAAGAAGAACATTTCACTAAAGGTTGTACTGTGTATAATCATGTATGTGACAAAATAAATTGGAATTCATTCATCCATCCTCTTGCCCGCTTATTCCCTAATTAGGGGGTCACTGGTGTCAATTTAGAATCACCAATCAACCTAATCTGCATGTTTTTGGACTGTGGGAGGAAACCCACGCAAGCGCATGCGAACTCCGCACAGAAAGATCCCCAGCCTGGTAATCGAACCCTGGACCTTCTTGTTGTGAGGCGACCTTGCTATCCACCACGCCGCCCTAAATTGGAATTCGTGAAATAAAATATAAAATTCGATTCAACAACAGCACTGCGTACTAGTTTGACCCCAAAACACCTCTGAGTTTTTGGGAAACACCTGGTCTGATATAGTTACCACAAACCAACTGTTATTTGTGATATATTTTTCCATTCATTCTTTCTTAAAGATATTTTTTTGGACATCCTACTTTTATTTATAGGACAGACAAAGATAAGTTGGAGGCGATGGGAGTGAGAGAGAGAGAGAGAGAGAGAGAGAGAGAGAGAGAGAGAGAGAGAGAGAGAGAGGCGCCTATGGTACATTTCAAAAGGCGGCATATTTTACCAGTATAATCTTAACCACTTAATCTGTGTTCAGATACTTGATTAGATTCAATCTGGTCCATAATTCATCATTTGCCATTCTTTTAAAATTCTTTAGAAATGATGTTGAAGTTTCTATGTGAAGTCTTATTAAAGCACTTGTTGGCTGTTCAGGTCAGAAAACTGACCGTAGAAGAGGGGTCGGGAACCTATGGCTTGCGAGCCAGGTGTGGCTCTTTTGATGATTGCATCTGGCTGGCAGATTTTGGCTTTTCTGATAAAACATAAAATATTATCACTTCTTTTAATCCATCCATCGATTTTACACTGCTCATGTCCTGTTCAGGGCTGCAGTTGGCTGCAGGAGCAATTGTCCATTATTTTAATTGCATGATAATAGCCTACGTTGGCCGTTGCTGGGTAAACAGGTAAATGCCCCCTTTTGAATCAGCCTAAAAATATATTATATGGCTCTCACTGAAATAAATTTCCAAATATTTTGCTTTTATGGCTCTCTGAGTCAAAAAGGTTCCCGACCCCTGCCGTAGACCAATAACAATGATTCCCTTTAATGTTGCTTTGTCCTGCGTCGGACTGGCAACCTGTGTGTACCCCTGCTTCTCGCACTATGTGCTCCAGCAGCAAATTAGTGAATAAGTGGGTTAGAAGATGAATAAACGATGAGGTTTCAAACTGCCTATTGGGGAATTTAGAATCACCAATCAACCTAATGTACATGTTTTTGGACTGTGATACGAAACCAGAGTACCCGGAGAAAAGCCAGGCAAGCGCGGGGAGAACATGCAAATTCCGCACCAAGAGACCCCCGGCCCAGGAATCGAACCCGGGACCTTTTTTTTTGTGAGGAAACTGTGCTAACCATTACACCACCGCACCACCCCAAACAGTGACACATGTTGGATTACAAAAAAAGTGCTAATATCACAACTGTTGTTCACAGATAATAATCACAGTTTAACCAGTTCGACGACAATCGGCTTTCGTTGTTTACTTTGAAACTTGTCAAAGTTCTTTCATGCCTCAACACATTTATCTGTTTTACCATAACAGAATCCTTTCGATACAACCTTAAAAAACACAAAAAAATATTTCTATATATTCGATGGTTGCAAACATGTTGACTCACAGTGCTAAATGACTCGGATGCTATAATTTTGTCCCTGTTTTTTGGATAGACACAAATTTGATTGGATTAATAATAACGATAAAAAAGAATAAAGAAAGACACATACATGATTATACAGTACAACATATAGTGAAATGTTTTTCTTTGCATATCCCATCTTATTAAGTTGGGGGTCAGAGTGCAGTGTCAGCTATTGCACACCTGGAGCAGGAAGGGTCAAGAACACAACAGTGGCGGACTCGACTCCAGGTTTTTCCTTGGCGGTAGTGGGGATTGAACCCAGAGCTTCCTGGTCTCCCGATCAACAACTTGGCACCTTACTGCCCCTCACAAAAGACTTTTAATTTAGTGTCAAGTTTAAGATAAAATGTTAAAGGGATAAAATGTAATTCTAGCCAGATTACACAACGGAATGAATTTATTGATTTATTTTTTTTTCTTTCCAGAACAAGAGCTGCTGTTGTTCCAGAAAAACACTAGATGCACTGGTGAGTATATGTGTGTTGTTAGTTTGTTTGGCTTCATAAGTTCTACTTTATAAGGATTTGTGTTGTGTATATCGATTTGACTTTACACCAAAAAATACCAAAATCAAGTGATCATCCAAACCAGGCATCCAGGTTTGTATGTAGTAAAACCTTTCCTCATAGGTTGTAATGTCCTATATGTAGTCTTTAAAGATTCCCCTTCGTAAAAAAAAAAAACCCAAAAAAAATTTGGGATGCCAGATGTAAACTTTATTTCTTAGTGCTTACCAATAAAACCATTACAACAAATACATGATTTTATTGTGTGTTACACAATAAAAGACTAATTGAATCCGTAGGTTCAATTTGATTCGATTAGATTAAATGCAGTATTTTCTAGATTTTACACTGTGCCATTAGTGATATTTTGAGGAGCAGCGGTTTGCCGTGCCTATGTCTAAAAATAGACCTTACATAGGTGCTTTTTAACAGAGCATGAGGGATTTAATCGAATGTGTTATGCAAGGTGACATGAGTTTTTAATCGGTCTGGCAGTCCTTTTCTGTTAGTCTTTTACCTTTATAGCATCTCTTTGTCTAGACTTTTTTGGGAAGAGGTTTGGTTAATGCGACAGCACTAAAAATCGACCAGTAGATTGTGTGTAGACGTCTCCTGCTTGGCTGTGTTGCTGTACGATTGAATGCAAGCGCTGCTCTAATGCTTGTTAAAGGCTTGGTGTTGCATACCAATCATAAGATCCTGAGCTGTCGTGGGGTCTGCAAGCTTAAGGTGCTGCTGTAAAATGTGTTCAACTGCAGCATAGCTGAGTGTAATGTCTGGTTTTGCCTGTTGGATGAGACTTCAGTAGTCAAAAAAGACAAAGTGACTCACTTTTAACTGTCCGTAGTGAATTTATAGCTGAGTTTATAGCCATGCCTGTTCTTTGTAAGCGCTAAACATGTTACATTATGACCAGACACAAGGTACTTACATTGTATATACTTCTTTTGCACACTTGTTTCAACACAATTATGTCTAGCAGAATTAGTGAATGATATAATAAGAAGTGTGCAATAACGGTGAATTGATTTGGACCTCTGGCTGTGCGGCGTTTGATTTACATATTTGACAGACACTCTTATTCAGAGAGACATACATACATACATTTATCTATTTTATACAACTGAGAAATTGGGGGTTACGGGTCTTGTTCAGGGGCTTAGCTGTGGTAACTTGGTAATGCTGGGAATAAAATCCTGATCTTTCAATAAGCAGTGTTAGCACTTAACGCAGTGCAGTCACAACAATTTAATATATCAATCCAGGAAATGCATGAGCTTAATCAACATAAACATTCCACTAGGACCAAGTCTCCATCCCAAATCACATGCTGTTTAAGTAGTTTCTACATTTCACTAGGTATGTTATTCCAGACCGTTAAAAAATGTTCTATATAGTATTGTTAAAGTTATAAAATGTAATGTAGACCGACTACGTCTGCCCTGTGGATATTCGGGACGAATTAGCAGACTGCATCTATGATTGGATAATGTTTGAGGTTTGAATGATGTTAAACAAATGCATTGGAACAGTGTTTTCTTTTTTTTTTAATGCTATTTTCATTAATACTTTTCACCACTTCTGGATATGATGGGTCATCTCACCTATGGAATCATGGGAAATTAAAGTGTGCATTGTTTTACTCCGTACGGGAGTTGTAGATCATTAAGGACTCAGACTTTCAGAACATTGTTTTATATACTTTACAGATGGAGCCTGTTGAGCTTGGAGACAAGGTGAGGGAGACTAGGTTGAGATGGTTTGGACATGTGCAGAGGAGGGACATGCAGTATATTGGTAGGAGAATGCTGAGGATGGAGGTGCTGGGAAGGAGGAAAAGAGGAAGACCAAGGAGGAGGTTTATGGATGTGGTGAGTGAAGACATGCAGGTAGTTGGGGTGAAAGAGGCAGATGTGGAGGACAGGGTAGTGTGGAGAAGAGTGATCGGCTGTGGCGACCCCTAACGGGAGCAGCCGAATGGAGAAGAAGAAGACAGATGGAGCCTGTTGATTTGATTGTTCCTCAGATAGATGTTTAGACTTTAGGTATAAAAGTACATTTGTTGAGCTGGTCATTACTTCCATTGCCCCTCTTTTGACCTCTGACCTGAATTCCCTTCATTATACAGTACATGCTGTTCAGAAACCCTCCCTCTCTGGGAACCCAGAAATCCACCAAAAGAATTCCGCTCCTGTAGGTCTAAAAATACTTAGGAACAGTGCAAACCAAAAGCTATTATCTGTTCTTTCTAATTCCATCCCCCACTGGAAACATATCCCTCTGTTCACTGTCACTTAACCCAAGCCTCGAACCACTGGTGGCAGGCTGTATCTGAACATAATTTGCATTGTTAATTAAACTGGCGACCGTTGTGTCATATCGCAAACCTTCCTAATATTCTTTAGGAAGACGGCGACCCCTAACGGGAGCAGCCGAAAGGACAAGAAGAAGAAGATTTACTTCTTGAAGCCCCAACCAAGTCACTCTATATGGCCAAAAGTTTTTGAACACCTGATCATTACAAGAGGCTGTCAAGAAGTTTGTAAGTCCCGGTGCTGCCATCTGTTGACATGTCTATAAACTATTCGATACCCTTTTTGAACATCCAAATTTTTTTTCTATTTTTACTTTTCTATATAAACTTTTCAATGAAATTTTAATAGTTGTAGAAATGAGATTAGGTGTGTCTGCATAGAACACTCAAGGTCTTCCACACCAACCATACACACTCCATGTTTTTATGGCACTCAAGGATTTCTGCACAGCAGCATTGTCCTGTCAAAACAGTGATTGAATCTTTTAGTTTTAGTGAAAAATTCTAAATTTTAATTTAGAATTTTTATTCTAATTTTAGTGGATTCTCCAATATACAGAAACATAATATAACAATGTGGCTTTCAACAAACAGCAAACACACTTAGAGCTTTGTCTGTTTCAGGAATGAGAGATTCTCCAACCTTGAGTGTACATTGTACCTTCATTGTGTTGTAACATTTACAATAGTTTCTGTATCACTTTGGGTTAACAAAATTGCAGGGTAAATAAAAACTAATTGTCCAGAGACAAATATACAGTATTTGCTGATTGCCTTTACTTGTTATCAGTTGAACTGGTTTGATCAGCACATTATAAGATTAAATATTTGAGTGAAAACATGAAAGTCTGTAACAGGAATTGCAGACATCAAGGGAGAAGTTGCCACAAAGCGAGAAGGTCCCAGAAAAGGTTCAGGGTCTTTTTGTGCGCAATTTGCTTGTTCTCCCTGCAAATTCAGGGTACTCTGGTTTCCTCACACAGTTCAAAAACATATTCATTAGGTTCATTGTCCTGCAAAGGACTGGGGAACTGTCCAGGGTTTACCCCTGCCTTTCGCCCTATATGCGCTGGGATAGGCTCCAGCAGACCCTCATGACTGTGAATTAGGGAATAATCGGATTAGAAGATAAATGAAAGTTTCAGACTGAACTGGAGAAAAACACAATCTTTTTTTATGGAGCTTCGGTTACTGAGGTTGTGTCCACACAATTACAGGTATATTTGGAGGTCCGGTGTCCATAGCAAAATGG
The DNA here is from genome assembly GCA_026260255.1 of Pseudolaguvia tuberculata. Classification (NCBI taxonomy): domain Eukaryota; kingdom Metazoa; phylum Chordata; class Actinopteri; order Siluriformes; family Sisoridae; genus Pseudolaguvia; species Pseudolaguvia tuberculata. The sequence goes on along the minus strand of JAOTRA010000027.1, from coordinate 348,339 downwards.
TGATTGCTGAAAAAAAATCTTTAGGTTTCACCTGGCTGACTTTTATAAACCAACATTTCATGAACTATCTCCAGGTAGATACTGTTATTTCTTAATGCTCGAAAATATGTACAAAAATGTTAAAAGTTTACTTGTAGAATTTTCCAGACACTTGACCAGCACGCCACAAGGGTGTATCCTCCTTGGAATGTTATTCCTGTCCGCAAAGCCCCTGAGTGCCCTGAAATCATGCTGTCATCTGGTTGGAACTTGAGTGTCCTGCTTTGAACCCTGACTCTGACTCAACCTTTAGGATGATATGGAACAGTAATTCTACCTCACACCTCCAAACCTCAACATTAATGAGATCAATAATACTTTTGTAGCTAAAAAAAAAAACATTGACTCTCAAGTCTAATGTAAACTCTTTCCAGAATAAGATTAAATTTGGAATCTGATCTTCATAACACACATATGGTGTTAGACACATGTGATAGACACATGTCCTAAATGAAGTATTGCATTCAAAACATTGGGAATATGCTTTTGTATGAATGAGAAAATGCACATGAGCACATGACTTGTAAGGAAATCACATTGCTGGCTAATTTTGCTGCTGATGGAACTTGACGTGTTTCACAGACTGGGCTATTTTAGAAGTCTGCTATCACACCATTTAATATAGAGCGAAGTAAAGGGAAAGGCCTACCTGTCACACAGTGGCATGTGAAAACAAAGTAGTTATGGACCTATGACTGTCTGAGCACAGTGGGGGTTTTCTCGCATCACTAATGCTCCAATATTGTGTCACTTTGTGTTAATGGAGTGCCCACTTATTGATATTCTTTAGGATTCATGGTTTTTAACAGACTCCGTTTGGCATCTGCATTAGATTAGAATTGACAGAAACAGACATGCTATAAGTAAGTGGGATTTCGTATAATCGGACAAAACAAAACTTCTTAAAATGTATCATTCATTCATTCATTCATTCATTCATTCATTCATTCATTCATTCATTCATTCATTCATTCATTTATTCATCTTCTGACCTGCTTATTACCTAATTCAGGGGTTATGACAGTTTGCTGGAGGCATGAGCGGATAATGAGATGAATGAATGAATCTATCTTTCAATCTATCAATTAGCAACTTTTCACATCACTAAAAATATCTTAAATATGAAATTACACACATATAACCTCTATAAACATATAAACCTAAAAATCCTCATCTATTGTTTTTCGGTAATGGTGAATAAAAATAAATGAGTAAATTTCTTTCTTTCTTTCTTTCTTTCTTTCTTTCTTTCTTTCTTTCTTTCTTTCTTTCTTTCTTTCACAGTAACTATACATACTGTGTCTCCCCCCCCCCCCCCCCCACCTCGTCCTTCCCAGTGCAGTCTGGACCATTTAGTGTGTATACTGATTGGCTGTCATGCCTTCATCTCTTTAAACTATTACAGTAGGATTTATATTAGGATGTATGTTCTGTCTCTGTTGTACTGGATACACAGGATGATGTGAGGAAAAGGGGAGACTAAGTAAGACAAGTTTGCAAGTCTTGAATCCAAACAGAAAAAACATTTACCCAAGAATTAAGTGATAAAAAGACATCAATATAAAACTTACCCCAGTAATTGCTGTATTATTGGATAAGGTTAAAAGTAGAACTGCTTCCATAGCATTGTGTTATGCTCGGACAAGGTTAGTAGAAGTCATTGCAGACAGGACAGTGTATTGTGGGTATTCTGCAACCATTAGGCTTCGTCATCATTTATAACAATATATTGTTATTACTTGTGTTATATATAACATAATTTTTCTTTGTATTATTGATATTATCAGAATGATGGCCTGGTTAGCACAGTCGGCTCACAGCAAAAAGGTCCTAGGTCCCAAGGGGTCTTTCTGTGCGATGTTTGCATGTTCTCCCAGCGCTTATCGGGTATTCCGGTTTCCCCCAACAGTACAAAAACCATTTACTTTAAGTTGATTGGGGGTTCAACACTTACAGGAGTGAGTGTGTACATGTGTGGTTGTTCGTCTGTGTGGCCCTGCGATGGGCTGGCAACCTGTCCATGGGCGCTGGGATAGGATTCTGTAGGCCATTGTGACCCCAAATGAATGAATAAGTGTTATTTTAGAAAATAAATAAATGAATGAATATTGATATTGTTTTTGTTTTATGTTTTCCTTTATTTTTTAAATGATTATACATTTTTCTTTTTTAACGAATACATTTAAATTCACAATAAGACCACACGGGGTCAATTCCCTGGCAGGCATCTTTCTGTGTGGAATTTGCATGTTCCCCTTTGCATGTTACTCTGGGTACTCCGGTTTCCTCCAACAGTCCTAAATACGTCTAAATTGCCCACAGGATTGAGTGTGAGTGTGTGTGGCCCTGTAATGGATTGGTGGAGCTTGGTTAGGCTCCAGCAAAGCCCAGTAACAACGACTTAGGGAATAGGCAGTTGTAGCAGATGAATGAATTAATGAATGAATTAAGTTTAGAGTGAGAGCTCTGCCATTACAAAAAATCATTCAACACTTCTTGACCAATCAAGAAGTTGTTGAGGTCGACACAGCAGTAGTGTGGTCTAATTATTATTATTATTGGCTTTGGCTCCATTAATGTGATTAATATGAATCGAGTCATGAAAAAAGAATCTGTTCAGGACCAAATTATCGGTTTAAGTAGAGATATCGTGAGCATCCCATCCTAAAATCACTATAGCACATTGAGGAAAGTGATACAGAACAGATACAAGAACAGCTCGAATGTTCTTCCTCTTCTGTTTTAACAAGCTCTTCTAAAAATCTGAGACACCTTCATTCATCTTCTTCTTACCTGCTTTTTCCCGAATCCGGGGTCACGGGGGTCTGCTGCGCCTATCCCAGCACACCTATATATTGTAATTTATCATCAGTGACTATTCAAAGAGTGTTTCACACACATGGTTGTTTGTTATTTTCACTGGGCTTAGTCACATGCATTAACACCAAGCTTCCACCTGTCTAATGAAATCTGATAATTAGACATTGGGTGGGGGGTGCAAATGTGGAGAGATTGAAACAAGCACTGATTAGACAGAGAGCTGCAGACCTCATTTCTTCTGCACAAGGGATAGACATGATGACGTGAGTGCTCGGAAAGGTTTGCATGCTTTTCCTTACCGGATGACCCACAACATTGGAGCTTTCTCTTTCTAATCCTCTGTTGTGTTTACATACTTAGTTTTGCTTGTAAAAATGTCCCTGTTTCTTATCAGCGCTAGTGTCCCCTCGAACAGTAAGATGACTAAACCCGTTGGAATTCACCTTGTTGCCAGTGATTACTCAAGGTGAAGGACACACTCTAATTACGTTTAAGTCCTTGGATGAATGATGTGACTTAAGCTTGAGTTCCTCTCATCAGCACGCTCACCGTTTTTGAGTGGTGCAGATTAGGCATGCAAGCCTAAAGAAAGTTGAAGGCAATTGTCTCAAGCTGTCAATTACTACAATTACTCTGGCTACTGCTTTGATAAGTGCAGCAGCGTTTCCTGTTTCCTGTCCCTGGCTATTTTTGAAAGCAACGTTCGATATTCTCCTAGAAACAGTAAATCAGATGGTCTAACTGTTGAAATACTCAAAGCCGGTCAGGGAAACACATTGACATGTCATTTAACTCATTTGCCAAATATCCAATATAGTGTTGAAATATCTTCCTTAAAACTTAAAAAAAGAATATATGGCCCATAAATGCACATGGTTCTGTGCCAGGGTTTCGGAATTACATTCATTTGCATCGGCTAATCAAATTGAAAGGAATATCTGTGACCACATCTGATGGTACCTGACATCAAATCAATTCTGTCTAATAATAAGCATCGCTCATTACTTATATTCCAGCTTCCAGGGAGACAAAACAGTTTATAACTGAAGATCCAATCAGATAACCCGATTATAAGACCAGGTTTGGTAGCCTTCAGGTTTTGATATGATCAGGAATTTAATTCAATTGGTGTCTATTTAGAGAGGAGAAATCTGAATGTATGTATGGAGTAAGATTTTTTAAATGAATCATTGAATGACTCTGAGAACCCAGCCATTAGGGTTGCACAAGCCAGTGCATTCTTAGTGCCGGTCCTAAGCCCGGATAAATGGGGAGGGTTGCGTTAGGAAGGGCATCCAGCGTA
>JAOTRA010000027.1:231999-242608 GCA_026260255.1 Pseudolaguvia tuberculata | reverse complement strand
AAAGAGGCAGATATAGAGGACAGGGTAGTGTGGAGAAGAGTGATCCGCTGTGGCGACCCCTAACAGGAGCAGCCGAATGGAGGAGAAGAAGTTGGACTGATACCAGAAAGACCAGGGTTCGATGACCAAGGCTTCAGCATGAAAGACTAAGACTCAACCCACAATTGTTCAGTTGCATAAAAAGGAAATAAAGTTCTTCTGGATATGTGTCATGTATTTTGGCTACTTTTAAGTAATCAGCAAAAAGTCTTTATTTGTATAGCACAGAGGTAAAACAGGAGCTAGTGAGTGAGGTGGGACCAGAAAAGTCTCAAGCCTGAATGAAACCTATGTCGCCCGGAACTCAACAGCACTATGTCTATGTCAACACACTATCCACTTCACCATGGCACCAACCTAATGCCGCCCCTTAATTTTTTGTGTAAGATGGATGATGAACAGACTAAATATACCAAGCAAGTCTTTGAAGCATTGAATATTTCTTTTAAAAGTTGTCCTGGAAGGGTTAATGACATCATATGCATTTTTTTTACAGACACTTTACTGTTCTCATACAAATCCATTTCTACATGCTGGAGAGCACTGACTATAGATTCTAGTGCATCACTCATTATTTAAGATAGATATGGTCCTGGAGTGACCCTGTTCTTCATACTTGTTTCCTTTTTCTAGTTCAAACACCCCTTGGATCAAGCAGGGGATCTCCAGGATCACGATTTCGGGTTGTTGTTTTTTTTTATTCTTTTGCCTAATATGGCTTGCTATAGTAAACCATGCAAAATAAAACAAACTCCGAAACTTAAAACAGTAAAGGTTCATGCCACAAGATGAAGAATTTCAATATCAATGATCGATTGTTTCATCATGTGACATGCTTATAGCAAGCCATAGAGTACTAAAAAGCATTCGTGTGTAAGGTTTTATAGTCACATAATAAGATACAATACATAAAATGTTGCTACACATTTCATTATTGTTAATATGCGACTATGTCACTAAAAGAGCATGCATTTTTCTTTCCTCTACTGTATTAAGCCGTTTCCCCAGATCTCACTGGCCATTAATAATTCATCAGTTCATCAGTAGAAAAAAACTAGAACTACCCAAAATGCAAGTGGTCAAGCAGTGAAGCAAAGTTTATTTTAACAAAAGTTAAAATAATTGGAGCAATAGTGTTGCCAAAGAAAGAAAAAAAAAGGATCAAATAGGGTAGGAAAAAGGGCATACTTTTCGCAACGGTGATTCAGATGACCGGACATTCTTGGGAGATGTCTGTGAAGAGATCAAGAAAATTAATGTCTTGTTGACGGCTCTTCAGAGATATCTCCTATTGGTACTGTATTCGAAAGTGAGCTTCAATTCATTTATCTCTTCATTTCATACTCTGCCTATAATTTCCCAGATTCCTGACATCGGTCCCCACACTTTGCCTTATGTCCTGTGGCCAAATTAGCACAATACATTGTGCGTTTTAAATGTAACACTGGCAATTGTACTATACTGTCTATCTGGTGATATTGAGGTATACCACAATAATTCTGTAGCTCTCTGTGAGACAAGCCACTAAAATTCAGTAAACAGAATAGGAAAAGAATTTGGAGTGAAAGACATGGAATATGTCATCACCACCATGCATCAACCCTAACCTTAATTCCATAATGTGCCTTGGGTGAAGAAAATAATTGCTCAAATATATATATATATATTATACATTACTCATTCCTGTTTGTAATTTACCTTATAAACATAAATAACAAAAGAACAGAAAATAATCTGTGCCTGTGCTTCTTTCACAGCACTAAGTATGAAGTAAAATTATTTGAACCTAATCCTCACCTGGAACCCTATCTGTACCCTATTCATAACTTTAATCCCTAAGCTTCCCATTAAAACCTTTAAAAAAAAAAAATTGTAAATATTTTATTCTTACTCCTAACCTTGAGCACTCAACCCTAACCTTTCTGTATTCTTAACCCTAACCCTCTCCCAAACCAAAGCCTAAATCCTAAACCTAACAATGCCTTATAGCGCTATCTTAACACTAAGCTTATCCCACCCCAAACCTAACCATACCCTAACACTATTTTAACCCTAACCCTATCCTACCACAAACCAAACCCAAACTCCAAATCTAGCAATGCCGTAATATTAACCATAACCCTAGTGTAACCCAAGCCAAACCATAACCCTAACCCTATCTTAATCCTAACCTTTTTCCAATCCAAATTTAACCTAGCCACAAATCATATACAATACCCTAACCCTATGCCATAAACCTAAACAACTCACCTCCCTAATCTATCCATAACCCTACACTAATCCCTAACCCCAACCTATCACTTAACCCAACCCCAAAACTAATCCTTAAAATGAATTACTACCTACTTAGTTACCTTTAACCTTTCCCTAACCAACTCTAACCCTAACCTCAACCACTGTCTTACCCTAAATCGAACCCAGTGCTGGGTTTTCTTTTAAACCTACACTAAGTAGGTTTACAAATGTACTGGGACACCTGACAATCCTCACTCCAATAAAACCCAATCAAAATGCTTCCACTTTATTTCGAACCTTTCTCTACAATTTATCTTTGGTTTTAATAAACAGGTGAATTTATACCATCTGTCATTTCAAATGCAAACCAGTAAAATTCCTAAAACTAATCTCCGGGGGTAAATACTTATGCTAAGTATCAGCCATATTTAATATTCCCTATAAAATATTGAATCTGCATGTTGACAGTAACACAAAAATGCATACAGACACAGGACAAAAGGCAAAGCTACAGGACAGACAGTGGGACAAAGTCAGGAGACGATGGCTAGGCTGACACCAATTATTAAACAAGCAAAATTTATACTAAAAAAATACTACAATTTATTTATAAAGGTTTTTCTTTGCAAGAATTGAGCCCACATATAAACACTGACATTCAACAAGACAAAAACAGTAAAAGAAAAAAATTATCTATACCCTCTAAATAATCAATAGACTATTTTTTGTTCTGAAAATGGCGTCATCGCCGAAAAAAGGTTGATGATTAAACTGCACATACAATAGAAAAAGAAAGTGAAGAAAACAATCATTTATAGTGTACCTTCATAGGGGCCAGTTGAATGGGCGTGATGTATGACGGGTCTACCATAGGTTTAGGCCGGTTGGCCGTGTCTGCCAGGAGACTCTGCCATTGTTGAGGCAGTCCAGTAAACTTTTGCTCACGTGGGTCAAACCCTGTGTGCACGCGATGCTCAAAGTTTGACGGGGCTGAAATTTCCAGCCTTTTTTTCTTCTTTCCAAACATGTTGGAAAAGCTGGATAGACCTAGAAGCACAACAGAGGATCATTAAATTAGCATAATCACACAACATAACGCATCCTATGCCTGGACTGGATTAAGGCATTGCAGTGCAGTGAAAATTCTTTTAAATGTTTTAATAAACAAATATGCCTACAATGATCCTTTTCTATTGGTTTATAGCCATTATACATTTATATCCATGTTTCCCTGTCAGTGTTTGACTACCAGTAACCATTAACTACCAATTTTTACCAACTTGTATGTGTAAAATAATATGTACAATAAAAGTGGTAGGGGAGAGAGAAGTGGTGGCTTAGTGGTTAAGGTGTTAACTGATATCAGAAAGACAAGGGTTCGATTCCCGGAAAACCCAAGCCAGCACTGTGGGTCTCTGAGCAAGACCCTTAACCCCTAAATGCTCAAAAGAGATCAAAAATGGAGAAGATCGTCTGCCAAACGCTGTAAATGTAATAAGTGAACAGCCCCAAAAAACGTCAATAATAATATCTATATCAAACTCTAAAAAAACTACAATATATTATTACCCTAAAGTATAATAGTATACATTAGAGTAAGGGCAAGACAGTGGTGTAATGGATAGCATGGTTGCTTTACAACAAGAGGGTCCCGGGTTTGATTCCCGCTCAAGGGGTCTTTTTGTGTGGAGTTAGCAAGCTTATGTGGTTTTCCTCCGGGTACTTCGGTTTCCTCCCACATTCCAAAAACATGTGCATTAGGTTGATTGGTGATTCTAAAATTGCCAATAGGAATGAGTGTGTGAGAGAGTGATTTTTATCTATGTATAGCCCACTGCAAAGCCCCCCGGGACCCCAAAATGAGTGAATAAACAGGTTAGAAGATCAATGAATGACTATTATAATGATTTGAGTTTTTATTTTAGCTTCTTTAATTAATATTAACCAAGAACAGGAAGTTGTTCATTTGGATAAGAATATAGTTCTTTTTGAAATCTAGCTAGACGTTTCCAGATAGGAGTGTGCAGGCTAATCAGGTTTGCACTGCTAAACAGATCTCAGTATTCCAAACATTAGGCTTCACTTTTATTAGACAGACATTAAGGAAAACAATGATACCCTTCAGCTGTGAGATGTACATCGTGCCTGGCTGACCTACGCACTGCCAGTTGGGCTGCCAACATGTGCACAGGGACAAAGGGACAGTGCGCGTGGGTGTGTGTGTATGTGTGTGTGCGTTTGAATGTGTTTGAGCAAGCGGCGTGGTGGACAATGCCGTACAAGCTGTCCCTTTTATTGACAAAAAAAGTGTGTTGTGAATAAAACAGACTAGTGTTATACACAGCTTATACAGGCTGCTAAATCTGGACTGAAATGATAAGCAGAAAGGATTTAAATGGTGTACTTAACTCAACAGTCTTATTTGCATGAATGATAGAGCCCTGTCTCCTGGCAACACAATAGCACGTAAAGAATGAAAAATAACACCGCGGATCATAGCGCTGATTAATCAGATCAATCTCGCTCAATGTACTTATTTTAGATCCAGAAGCGATCACGCTATTCTGAGATGGATGGGTATTCCAAACCGGAATAAGGTACAACCCAGAGACAGGACAACAGACATACAGTCAACGTCACAATTAAATGAATTAAAATCCATATTAACAGAATTTAATAGAACATAGAAACAACAGCTTTTGCAGGAGATTCTTTATCAACCATCTCAGTTATTATTTGCATGAATTAACAACGAATCATTCATTCATTCATTCATTCATTCATTCATACATCTTCTAATTCAGGATCCTAGAAGTCTTCTGAAGCTGATCCCAGCGCACATAGGGCAAAAGGCTGAACAAGTTGCCAGTCCATTGCAGGGCCACAAACAACCACACATACATACTCACTCTAAGGGGCAATTTAAAATCACCAATCAAACGTACATGTTTTTGGACTGTGGGAGGAAACTGGAGTACCTGAAGAAAGCCCACACAGGCGCAGGAGTAACAAGCAAAAAGAAAGACCCCTTGTCCAGGAATCGAACCCAGGACCTTGATCAAAGTCAAGAAAAAAGCAAATTAGTTGAATCAAATTGATTAATTATGTTGTTATTTATATAAAGCCAATTACTCAAGAGGGCGGCGCGGTGACGTAGTGGTTAGCACGGTCGCCTCACAACAAGAGGGTCCCGGGTTTGATTCCCGGGCCGGGGATCTTTCTGTGCGGAGTTTGCATGCTCTCCCCGCGCTCGCAAGGGTTTCCGCCGGCTACCTTGGTTTCTTCCCACATTCCAAAATCATGCAGATGAGGTGGATTGGTGATTCTAAATTGTCCATAAGAGTGAATGTGTGTGTGAATGGTAGTGTGTCTATGTGTTGCCCTGAGATGGACTGGCAACCCGTCCAGGGTGTACCCTCACCTCTCGCCCTATGTAAGCTGGGATAGATACCAGCAGACCCCCTCATGACCCCGAATTAGATAATAAGCGGGTAAGAAGATGAATGAATGAATGAATGAATGAATGAATGAATGAATGAATGAACAATTACTCAAGAGAATACATCCATGTAATAAAGTAAAGATCCATTTATTTCCATGTGGCCATCTAAATAAAGTGAAGTGGATTTTTTAGGCTTACTTTATACAGATGTTGTAACATAAGCTGCACTGGTATCCACCTTAACTCTGATTCTAATCCATTATACTGCACTGTAAAGACAGTGTGGAGACCCTGCTGTCATAAGACTCCCTGATACTATACTGTGTAAAACGTGGATAATTAATCCTCTCTGAGGTCTTTAACAAGCCCAAGCCCTATTATCACAAGCTATAAGTCAATAGATCACCCTTCTGGTGTTTACCACACTGAGAGGCAGAGAACCAGAAGTGTAGATCAGTAAGGGCATATAGTAAGGGTTGCCAATCCATCGCAGGGCAACACATAGACAAACAACCATTCACACGCACATTCACTCCTATGAGCAATTTACAATCACCAATCCACCTAATCTGTATGTTTTTGGACTGTGGGAGGAAACCGGAGTACCCGGAAGAAACCCACACAAGCATGGGGCCAACATTCAAACGGCGCACAGATGCCATTCTTGTTGTGAGGCGACCGTGCTATCCAATACGCCACTGCGCCGCCGCTCTATTGACTCATTTACTTGTTTAATGAAGTTCGTTTGAAGGATGTGTACATATTTCTCATCCCTTGTATATGTAGCGTCTGTAACACATAATATTCCTAAACACAACACTGCATTCTCACATCTAGATCACATTCCTGATTCCTTTTTCTGCTGACTTGATTATAAGCCCCCAGTATCACCTACACACTACAGACACTGCCAACATTTCTTCTCTATTTCTGGCTTCATGTCCACAGATAAATGTGTCAACATTTGTCGCTGTTGCAGTCGGAAGGTGCAGCCAAATACAAAATAACACAACAGGAATCACAAACTAGAGAGAATGTTTAACGGGATTTATTGGTGTTTAAACAGGCCATTTTGTGTAGGTGTGCTTTGTATCCTCTTGAACCCAAGGCTACAGAATAAATGATACGACTAAGACTATCCGTCTCCCTCTGTTATTCTGTTAGTGAACAGAGAAAAGTGTGGAACAGCAGCTATAGATATTTCATGACATCAAATAACTGATCAATTAAGAGAGGAAACAGGAAGTAAATGTAGTAGTAGATCTACCAGTCCAATCAACCCAGTTTAATTTTTTGTTAACACGTCTACCACACACTCCTCCCACCCTTATTATTATACAAACTACTGTCCTGACTGTCTCTGTTAAACATCATACAACTGATGGATTGGGCTGAATAACAGGCAGGCAGACAGGCAGACAGACAGACAGACAGACAGACAGACAGACAGACAGTAAAGGCAGTATGTATCCTGGTTGAGTGGAGATGTCTGGTAAATAAGATTGCATTAACTGTTGAGAGACAACAGGATTCTGGGAAAAAAGTGAAAATGGAGCTGTGGTCGTTTCATGATGTCAACAAACTTTGTACAGGGATTCAAACTGACCATAAAAAGCTTTTATATGATTTTAGTTTCAATCTTAGCATAGTTGCCTCACAATAAGAAGGTTCCGGGTTCGATTCCCGGGCAAGGGATCTTTCTATGCGAAGTTTGCATGTTCTCCCTGCACTTGTGTGGGTTTCCTCCAGATACTCTGGTATCCTCCCACAGTCCAAAAACATGCATTTGATTTTCGATTCTTCAATTCTCGGGTAAGGGGTCTATCTGTGCTGGGTTTCCTCTGGGCACTTTGGTTTCTTCCAACAGTCCAAAAACATGTACTTTAGGTCTATTGATGATTTTAAATTGCCCACACGTAGTGAATAGCACAGTTACCTCACAACAAGAAGGTCCCGGGTTCGAATCCCGGGCCGGGATCTTTCTGTGCGGAGTTTGCATGTTCTCCCCGCCCTTGCGTGGGTTTCCTTTGGATTTGGGAATAAGTGGGTAAGAAAATGAATGAATGAAAAATGACAGTGGTTAAGTGATATAACCGGTGTTATGGCTGTTACGGATCCATCTGCATCTGAACAATTAAGGTTTAAGGTTTTGCTTAGGGGCCCAGCAGTAGTTTTTTGGTATGTCTGAGAACCACATTGTGGGTTCCATGTGTGCTGGGATGTGTGCTGGGATAGGCGCAGCAGACCGCCGTGACCCCGGATTCGGGAATAAGCGGGTAAGAAGATGAATGAATGAAATTGCCCACAGAAGCGAGTGTGTGAGTGGTTGTTTGTCTATGTGTTGCCCTGATATGGACTGGTGACCCGTCCAGGGTTTACCCCCGCCTCTTGACCTATGTGTGCTGGGATAGGCCCTCAGTGTCCACAAAGGGAATAAGTGGGTTAGAAGATGAATGGATTAATAACAATAGAATAATAATAAACTGTACAACATATAGTGAAATGTTTTTCTTCAGATATGATACAGGAAGTGTTAATCAACAGGAAGGGATCAATACCACTACCTTTAAAGTCTTTTAGGATCACCAAGCCTGCATTCACACCATGTATATCATGTGAATCAATTCCGATTTTTTTCTGTTCAGTGATGCACAGGTTTGATATGACTGATGATGGATTAAGATACATTAAACAGATACAGAGTCTGTAAAATAATAAAAGCCCTATAAAGAAAATATTTACAGCTTAATAATAATAATAATCTAAATGGTTAATACTTCATTTGGCCAGGCTGCAATAAAGGCTCTCTTCTTTTTTTCTGTCTTCTATGGATTATCAGTCATTGCTTTTCTGGATTATTGTCCCATTTTATTTCCTTTACACTCTACCATACGGTTTGTTTTTCCATATATAATGTAAATGCAGATTATAATTTGGGCACCAAGATCTGGAGTGTATATTCATGTTCAGCCAAAAATAAAAACCATTTACACAGCCTGCTAATTGGATATGTTTATTGCTAAACCCAGGAATTTAATGCCATCCCCACCGGTACACGGATAACAATATTTTCTTTATGAGACGATATGAAATTGTAGTTTTATTTTTAACATGAATTATTAAAAATGGTTAAATACACACATTGTTAGCCTCAGGGACTGACGCAGCCAGGGGCCATGGCAGTTGCAGAAGAAGCCTTGCACTCAACCTGAAGCTCTGTTTGTCCCTAAACCATCTGTTACCATCTAAAAGACGGCAGGCATTTCCCGCCCTGAGCAGTGCACTGGCATTATGGCGTAAAGTCTGGCCTGGCCTTCCCCCAGGATCCATGCTAATGAAACAGAGCTAAAAGCTATTTTAGGCTCTTGTACACATGTGCTGTAAAGTTACTCTTTGCGAAGCCAACTGGCTGCTGACCCCCTAATACATAGGGCTTAGAGGCATTTGGTAGAAATCTCACAATTATCCGACATATGCCAAGCGTTTTGTACAAGCAGGTTGTTCTACTAATTAGAAAAATAAAACATGTTTTAGACATTTTTAGGCTATAATTCTTGCTTCTTTCCGATTATGCAAAATTGTGTCTAGCTTTATAGACAAAATAGTCTAATAATATCCGGGGATCTTTCTGTGCAAAGTTTGCATGTGCCTGCGCTTGCGTGGGTTTACTCCGGGTACTCCGGTTTACTCCTTCAGTTCAAAAACGTGTGTGTGAATGGTTGTTTGTCTATGTGTTGCCCTGTGATGGACTGGCTACCCGTACCTGGGTGTATCCCCGCCTCACGCCTATGTGTGCTGGGATAGATGCCAGCAGACTCCCGTGACCCTGAATTAGAGAATAAGCGGGTTAGAAGATGGATGAATGAATGAATGAATGAATGAATGAATGAATGAATGAATGAATATCTAATGACCTTAGGTGGTCCTTTTATACAAGTTTTATTCTTTAGCATTTAAAGTAATTTTGCAAACAACCCAGCAAAATCCAAGAGTTGTACAAAATGTGAATATGAGCATGGCAACATTTTCTTTTGGATATTTGGACCAATTGAAAAAGGTGTAAAGAAGAGGACAGGTAGAGAAATCAAGGCAAGGCAAGGCAAGGCAAGGCAAGCAAATAGAAGTCAAGGGAAAGAAATCTTAACTTGAAAACTGCAAAAAATACAGATAGCAGATCCAGCTCATGATCATAAATTTCCCATAATTAACTACATATTAGCTACAATAACTCAACAATTCAATACATTTTAGAATCAACTCAGAATAATCCTCAGTAGAATAATATATATTGTCCGGAAATGTATTACATTAAAGCACACTGGAATTCCGGCTTACCTGCTATCAAATTCGTTCATCCTCATTCATTCTATTACGACTTAATCATTTCAAGGTGTTTATTTCCAGAGAAATCCACATGAGAGTATTTTAAAGCTTCAAACGCATTATTTGTCTCTTCACTGTGGGTGTAGTAAAGGCCTTGCCTTGGGCTCATCCATTCACGCTTTTATAAAGCCCAAAGAAAATGCCAATGGCAGCAGTCTAATGCGGACAGACTAAGCCCAGGGCATTGAGATGCGGGACAGCAGAGATTGTCCAAGCTGACACCATCCTCCTGTGTTCGAAATGAATTTCTATTCCAACACAGCCTCTCAGCACCATACACGCTGTGTCAACTTGTGCACAATAACAAACACACACACACACACACACACACACACACACACACACACCGGCTCAGACATCTGTGGTGTAATCACTAACCAGCATGGACAAAACAGCCAACGTCTATCGCATTGTGTAAGTGACCAAATGCAAAAGAAAGATTGTGTGTGTGTGTGTGTGTGTGTGTGTGTGTGTGTGTGTGTGTGTGTGTGTGTGTGTGTGTGTGTGTGT
>JAOTRA010000027.1:185216-208775 GCA_026260255.1 Pseudolaguvia tuberculata | reverse complement strand
CACACACACACACACACACACCACACACACACACACACACACACACACACACACACACACACACACACACACACACAGGAGACCGGAGGAGTACCCATAGAAAAACTATGCAAGCGCAGGGAGACCATGCAAACTCTGCACAGAACAACCGCATGCCCAGAAATAGAACCCAGGACCTTCTTGCTTCCTTCTCACTACCCCGCTTCCCAATTTGATTATTCTGATTGAATAATCAGTTGAGTGTAACCCGCCAGTCAGCCACTGTTTTTGGTGAGACCTTTAACCCTTTCCTGCCCCAGGGACAGTATCATGTATTATAGCTGACACTGAAAAGATGGGATCTAAGCTGGGGTACGGGAAAAAACTAATTTACTCTGTTGCATAGTCTATATGACAAATGATATTTACATGGGCGTGGCTAATCTCTGATCTCTTACTATCCCCCATTCCCCCTCTTTTAACCATAGTGCTTTGCACAAAAAATGATCCAACGGCAATCATGTTACTGCTAGTAAGATCAATGGTTGTTCCCGAATCAACTATTTATCAGATTATTAATGACTTTATCGAAAGGGTTTAATTGCTGTAAAGAGGTTTCATGGTAACCGAACCAGGACCATCTCCCAAAGTCACGGTAACGGGACACCAGCAGTGCAGAGCTTGCTTAGGAATGGCAGTAATGTAACAGTGAGTTGAAGACTTTTGGAGGATTTCCTTGTGTTAAAAAGGGCCACTTTATTGCAGGAAAACCATCAGGGACAAAGCAGAAGATTTTGCAGGAGATATAGTGACTGGACTGCTAAGGGTAAACTCTCTGATAAATTCCATTCGAGGGGATCAAGAAAAAAAGTTGTCCAGAGAAGAATAGGCGAGTGCTAACACCAATTCTGTGTCATGCCAACAGTAAAGACCACTTGTTTGGAGGGGTGTGTGTGTGGATGGGCTGACACACATTTTATACATCTATGTATAAAAAAGATGATACAAAACATCCTTAGAGCAGAACATTCCACAAACAGTTTGTGAACCTTTTCAACATAATAGAGACCCTTCCAAAGGTGATATTTAAATGGCTTAGGAAACTAGACACTGAAACATTTTTCACAGGTTCAACTCCCTAAACCCTAATCCTATCAAAACCTTCTGATCAAACAAACTCCTCACAAAGCCTGTCAAACTACAAGCCTTAATTATGCAATCAGTCAGGACTTGGAAAAAAAAAAAAACCCTTATTTTATATGCAACACAGGCAACGTAGTGAATGTGTGTGTGAATGGTTTTGTTTATATGTGGCCCTGCGATGGACTGGCGACCCATCCAGGGTGTACCCCTGCTTCTCGCCCTTTGTGTGCTGGAATAGGCTCAAGCAGAGCAGTGTGACCCCAAATTAAGGAATAAGCCAGTAAGAAGATAAATGAATGAATGAATGTATATAACACTACAAAAATTTAGTTATTTATAGAAAAACATTTTGTAATAAAAATCTTTATTTATAGAATCTCTACATAATTACATTATGTAAACACATGTACATTAGGCGGATTGGTGAGTCTAAATTGGCCATAGATGCCCAGCCATTAGGGAGTAGCCTTAATGCCGGTCCCAAGCCCGGATAAATGGGAGGGTTGTGTTAGGAAGGGCATCCAGCGTAAAACCCCGCCAAGTCGAATGTGCGGATCACGGATCCGCTGTGGCAACCCCGAATGGGAGCAGTCGAAGGACAAAGAAGAAACACATTTGGTTGAGTGTCCTACATTTTTTCTTTCTTGATATACAATGGCCAAATTCATGGAATGGTGGAAATGGTTCTCATTTTAGAAAAACCAATTTTTCCTATGTAAGGAAACTTATGGGACACCCTGTAATAGACATAATTGTTACAAGTGAGATTAAAAATAAAATTGTATTGATTTCTGCCTGAACTGTAATTTTAAATAAATTATTAACCAATTAATAAAGTGTATATTTGGTAAAAAAAAAAAAAAAAAAAAGATGCACACTTGAAATCTTCATAAAAAGTTTATTTTTTAAAATTTTTATTAATTTTTCATAAGAAATAAAAAAAAAATCATGACTACAAGGTGTTTAAGCAATAATGATTTAGTCCAAACCAATAAGCCAGTAAAAATATAATTGAAGAAGTATAAATGAGGATCTGCATTCAATTATTTTATTTGAGAAACATTTATTTCTTTTTTTAAATATACAATAATGAACATAAGGGTGATAAGTATTTTAATCATTTTAGCCCAATATGGGTTTCTTATGAAATAATAGCCGGTCATATACAGTACATACATATAACTGTAGTATTGCAAAAAAAAAGGTAATAAAAACTAATGTATCAGGGGAAAGAAGAAAACCCCTTTTCATCTGACCTTTATCTTAGATTTCTGTACAGAAGTATTGTGTCTTAATCTTTGACATTAAATAGCATTATTATGAGACAAAGACGGACAAGCCACAGCGTAACAACACATTTAAAGAATCCTTTCTTTTATTTGCTTTACCTCCCCTTGTGGCCACCTCAGTAACTGCAGGAGGTCGTCTTCTTATCCAACTCTGGTCTCTTAAGACCCAGGCAGCTAAGTCCTCCTCTATGACCGCATCAGACTTACTTTCTTTCTTTCCTCATGACTTTTTCTTTCACCACAGCCGCAGAGGTTTTTTCATCCTTCTCCAACTCCTCTGACAACACGCCATCTTTGACCTCATCTTCATTGCTGGCTGAGGATGGAGTCGAGGATGCAGTCGAGCAACCGATGTTCGAAGGCTTTGATACTTGAGTTTTTTCCACATGATTCGATTCTTTTGTTACATGATTATTGTTTTGTTGCTCTGAATTATTAGCCATTAACAGGTCCCACTTGTGTAGAATTGGAGTCTGCTGTTTTTATTTCAGTATCAAGCTTTACAGCGCCCATCTTTGGCAATGAGCACTTAACTGCAATGACAAACCAATTCTTCCATCAGTTGTAGATAAACACTTTTAAAAGAAAAACAAATACAGCATAAATACAAGTCTGACACCGAATGTAAGATAGCTTAATTTGTCAAGTGTTGCCATTTATCTTATGCTACAGTAGACATACAAAAAAAAATAAATAAATAAGCAACATTAAAAATCAGAATAATAATCTGTATCAGGATAATAATAATCTGGAAAAATGTTTTTTTTTTTTTTTTATATCCAAAGCAATCTACCAAGTTACTATTAATAAATACCAAGTGTCTCCAAAACACAAGACATTTATATCATACAGTTTGAACAGACACATAAGTCAATAAGCTGAATTATCTTAGTAAAATATAGTAGGTATCACTGGAGGAAAAATAAACAACTTCATTTGTAAATATATACACAAATCCTCAAGCATGACAGTAATATGGTCAATTAGGTGTAACTGTAGAAGCTGCTAAATAACAACACATCAGTGGGGCTCTATGCAATAATGGTCAGCATTAACTGAGAAAATTAGCATTAGTAAACTGGGCCGACGCGGTGGCGTAGTGGATAGTAAGGTCGCCTCACAACAAGAAGGTCCCGGGTTCGATTCATAGGTCAGGGGTCTTTCTGTGCGGAGTTTGCATGTTCTCCCTGCGCTTGGGCTGGGTTTCCTCCCACAGTCCAAAAACATGTACATTAGGTTAAATGGTGATTCTAAATTGTGCATAGGAGTGAATGTGTGTGTAAGTGGTTGTTTGTCTGTGTGTGAATGAAATGGCATTAGTAAATTGGCAATATTACTACAAGACAATAATAAATAAAAAAGACTAATAATAATAATAATTTCTACTGAAACTACTAGATAGTGGAATAGTAATAAAAGGTTCTGCTTATAGATGTATGTTTTGTACATCACCAATAAAGGGCAGAATGTGTGTGTTGTAGATCCTAATTTGTTTCCAGAAGCATAATTGCTTTTATCATAGAAATCTTTTGATATTTCAACACATCTTGGTGCAAAAAATGGTAATCAAATGTTGAAATTATAATCAAACACACTTAAATATCATATAATGATAGCGGCTTTAATGTTACAGTAGGAAACGTAAAAAAATATTCTTATATTTGCATTGAAAGTGACTTTGATTGCTGTGAATTACATTTACAGCATTTGGCAGATCTCTTATCCAGACCGACTTATATTTGATCTTTTCTTTTTCACAGCTGAGCAATTGTTGGTTAAGTGCCTTTCTCAAGGGCTCACGGTGGTTGCCGAACCATGGTCTTTCTGGTATCAGTCCAAAACCTAAACCACTAGGCCACCATATGAGAGATATAGTAAACTGTATATTTACCTGATTTAACGGAGTGGCCACTTGGTAAATCAGGAGCAAGATGGGAGCCTGGGTCGGTCATAAAACACAAAAATTAACAATAATATATTTTTTTAATTTCAGTCACTACTAAAATGCCTAACTATCTGAAATAAGCAGCTGTTTCTGAGATTATAAACTTAAAGTGAGCTTACAGGTTAAAGGAAAAGGTCAATATCAATCCATTTCTTTTTATAGATTTGGAGTTAAATGAAATTGCAATCCAATTAAGAATTAGTTTCCAGCAGAGACAGACTTACGGTTAAACCATGGTATAACCCCTATTATTCATTCCCGGGACCTTCTTTTTTGTGAGGCGACCGTGCTAACCACTACACCACCGCGCCGCCACCCCGGATTACAGATTCTTTAATATGGACAAGGCTCTAAACCTTCAATATGGTATGTTAAAATGACCTTGGAGAAAAAAAAAAAGATTTCTTTCCTTAAGTTGAAGCAAAACCTGATTACCGTTTGTGCTTATGTTTATGGGTAAATAAAAGGCTAGCCTGCAGGTGGCAGCTAATTGTAGATTCGAATTGGCAGCCCCAAATGCATGCCATCATGATCAATTCTACTACCATGATTCCTCAAGAACTTCACTGTTTGTGGGGGAAGATATACTCAATTAAACTTCCTGGCAGGTTAATTACAGCTCTGGGTACTTATAGATTCTTAATTATTGCCATACCAGTGCACCAGGGCATTATCAGGCATGTAGCTATTTTACAGCCATTGGCTGCTTTAGAGAAGCACAATATATCAGTCATCAACATTATAGAATGTGCAACGTCAAGTGACGATTATAGTTGACTATACATGTAGCACAGGTCCAGATTTATGGATTAATTGCAAATAGTAATAATGGCGTGAACATTTTGCGTTTACACATTATTTTAAGGCCTGTTAAACATTTTAAAATAATTGAAAGCATTTACACTCAAGAAAATCACTTGCAAAGCTTTAACTAACATGAATTGTTCTAAGTGTATACAATAGAGAATATACAGTGTAATTTTACATTTGATTATTTAAATTCTGCAACGACAATACATTTATTGTACTTGTTTATTGTTTGTGTGTGTACATGTAAGCAGGTCATTACTCTAATCGGATATAATTACAAGGTTATTCAGTTTTCAGCATTTTTTTGTTTGATTTCTTTTGGCAGTCTGCAATAATAAAATATTTAGCTACCCTAGCTTGTTAACTTGTACTGTAGGTTGGCGCCATGGTGTAGTGGTTAAGGTGCTGTCACACAAACGTTGTTGGCTTCGATTGCTAGCGCTGGTCTTTTCCGGGCCCAACTCTCTCTCTATCTCCCCCATTTCATCCATCTATCTTTTCAAGAAATGCTTTAAAGAATCTATAGTGTAGCAAAAAATATTAAATAGCTGCTAAATACTGGGATAAATGTAATACAGTATTTAATACTAACCTGTATCAGTAATGAAAGGCTGCTGTAAAGGATTATCGGATCTTCTGTGTATGTAATTAGGGGCTTTCCAGTGTCCAAGACAAGGTGGGAGTTGGTTGTCCTCACCGTCTAACAGTCTAGTGTTTACTGGAGGGCTTGTAAGTGAGGTCTGCAGTGTGTTTTGGGAGCCAACCAGCTTTTGCTGATCACACTGTTCCTCAAGACCTGCTTTAATTTTAACCTCGGGCACTTCTGTTTGAGTGAAAAAAAAAACAAAACAACCCCATTCATTAACCATTTACAGGTATGAAACAAAATCAAAAGCGTTCTCCTAAAATCTATGTTTTATATTTCTGTAAATTAATGGTATGTAAGAGACGAACAACAGCAATTCTTACTGGCTAGTTCTACAAGCTTGCTGATATAAACCAATTGTGTCTGCTGTAGGGCCTTTTTTCTTTTCTCCAAGTCCTGGCTCCGGTCTTTGAGGGCGCAAATCATAAGCCGGGCCTGCAACCAAGCCAGGGCACACCTCATTAAACTGATTACTAGAGGCTGGTCACAAAATAAATACTCCATTGGATACAGATGTTAGCGGTATTAATAACTTAAAACGCTGTACTTAATAAAACATGGAACTAACCTGATTTAGGATGTCATAGCTGGACAATTTGACATGTTCCTCAACATTAAGTGCTTTTTTCAGTGCAGCAAAAGAATGACGCATTTCAAATCTGCGAGCTCGCTCTTTCTTAGTGTGTCTTAGCCGCCTTTCTAAATCATCTGTTGCCGGGTATACTGATTTACTAAGGCTTTTAAGATCCTGCCAAAAAAAAGAAGAAATCACAACCTCGATATGTTCATCCTATTTTCATATAAAATCTAAACATTTACAAATAATTGCCATGAGCAGTGTTAAAAGCCCCTCCCACAACCAGGCTTACAGTGAACAGTGTCCAATATGCATTTCATTAGTTTTATCACTCTTTCATCGAGACAATGTCACAATTAGTTCAGCTTGGACGTAGTTCAAACATTTCCTGTTGCCAGAGGTTAGTGGTATGCTTGTAACAGAACATGTGTGTTTAGGCTAGAGGTGATGAATGAATGTCTGATGGTCAAATATAGTATGGCTGAGATACAAGACATTCCCTTGGTGAAACAGCAAAATTTGCCAGGCTACCATGAACAAGCTTTTCAAAGAAATCTCAAGATGTTCGCAATTTGCAAATAATAAGTACAATAATTCCAAAAAATTATGACTTATGAAAATGTAGTTCATTTTAAAGAAAAGAAGAATATTTTCTGAACAATGAAATAAAAGTCCCTCACCTCACTTGTGCTTAATATGCATTAAATTGGTGTGAGGTTCTTTGTATCTGGAATCTTACCTTCTGTTTTATTAAAGCTGCTCCATTGGTTTTGCTGTGTGAATAATGTATATGAATCAATTATAAAATCATAACATACATGCAGAATATATTCCATAATATTCTGGAAAAGAGAGTTTGCTCTAAAGCTGATGATGTTTGGTCATCTGCTTCATAAAGCTCTAGTTTCTTCATTAGATCCAATTTGTAAAATAAGTGCCACCTGCTAGAAGTAACATAGTTCACACCGAGATCTTACTGTTGCTGCCTGTGTTGCTTTTTTAACATGTTAAGAAGAATTTCTCCATCGTTTTTAAATGACTCGACATCAATATCTTCATTGGTTGTATTCGCCTAGTCATAAAAAGATCAGCATTTATAAATCTTTACTTGGTTATATTCCTGGGCATTGCAGCATCCCAAAAAAATATTAATATTAAAAGTTTGCCACTTACAGAGTTATCTGTTGGTTCACTGTCACTAGTATAGTCATTACTGGAAATCTCTTCGTCACTAGAGTTCAAATCGCCATCATCATCACCTGAATTGTCTTCAGCTCTAGCAAACTTAATGCATGGATTTTCATCCTCACTTAAGTTTATCACAATCTCATCAGCACCACAATTCTGGGATGAGTCAATATACTTGTTTGACAGGTTGCCCAAACGATCTGGAAGCTCAGGAGATGATTTCATCATATCAGGCAACAGCAAAATGTTATTTAAACCAGTCTTCTGGGCAAGAGAGGAGGTATTTCGCAGACAGACTGTAGGAGTAGAGTTCACAAACTTCTGACCACCCAGTAAAGATCTTGGAGCGCTGTTGTCATTATTAACAGAATCAAGGTTTTTGCTGATAGGAATGTGGTTGAGAGACGTATTTTGCCATGTTTGATTGCTGTAATTTTCTTTTTTACAATTATCTGAGGTACTATTTCCTCCTTGGTCCTTAATGCTGGGTTCATTACCAGCTACGTCCGTCTCTATTAGTTTGTCATACCGCTCAGTTTGACCAAATATTGACAAATTCTCTTCTTGAATCATTACTTGTTCATTAAAAACACTGGAGCTAAAGGATATCTGTTCGGGTTTATCTACAAAAGCTGGCTCTTCTTTGCAGATATTTTCAGCATTGATGTTATATGTGTTTATAATCGGCTCAGAGACTTCATCTTTAATGTTAATATTAAGCATGCTAAAGCTTTTAGTGCGCATACCTTCATCAGATTGCAAGCCACTATTCTGAATGTTTGGGGCCTCTTTGGAAGCCTCTTTCAAATTCTCCTCTTCATCAGCAGTATCTCTCCACAAAATTTGCTCTGCTCCTTTCGGTGGCCAATCATCCATATCCTTAGACTCTGGTTCACTGACGTGACTTTTGTGTACCATTACAGCGCCTTCAGGTATCCAACCATTTCCGTTTGGAGTCACAGTATTTTCTGACACAGAGTGCTCCACAGACTCATCTTCAATTACAACTTTAAAGAAAGCACCATTTCTGCTATGGTTTAAGCTATCAATAGATTCTTGAGAGGAATTACAATTTGATGTCTCTACTGGGTTGCTGATTTCAGAGTCTTGACAATTCGGTTCTTGTTTAAAGAGGCAACTCTGTAAAACAGGTTTCACTGCAGTTTCATGATCCCGTAAGATTTCAGTTGGACTAGCCGAAATATCATTTGTGTTAGTGTTAAGTTTTAACAAGGTAAAACCTCCAGGAAGTGCCACAAAAGAACTTTTAGCAAGTTCGGTGTTCTTAACACCATGCTCTGATCCTACTAACGTCTTTTCAGCAGTTGGGGGACATATTCGAAAAGAAAATGTCCCCATTTTACCTGGAAAATCGGACTGTAAACATTTTATAGCCGGCGTCCCACTGGAAATGTTTATGCTGCTTGTTCCTGATAAAGAATGCCTTTTGGGTGCAATATCTGCAAATGGCTTGGGTAACATTTTTGGAAAAGGAATAGAGGTCAAAGGCATCTGAAGAGACCTGGTTTGATTTGGCAGTCCTGTGTTATACACTGTTGTACACTGTGTAGTGCTTCCTATATAACCATTGCAGTAAAAAAGAAACAAATAGATTTTGAGGAACAGAGTGAAAATAATATACATACATTTATAAACAATACCAATGTTTTTCTAAAACCGTAGAACTTCCATGGTATAGTGGGGTAGGGCACTAGGACCTACAGGGAGCTACTGTGCTCCGGAAGACCAGGGTTCAAATACGGCGCAGGGCTTTACCAAATACACAAATATACTTAGGCAGATCAACCCCCCCAAAAAATACTCAAATGCCAAAGGATTCCCTACCGATTACATGTGTAAGAGTTATTTCACATGCACTTGCCTTATACTCACTGTGAAATGTTTTAAAGAAAGTTTACAATTGTAATCACGGAACCTCTGTCAAATAGCACAAGAGCAGACTGACCTTCATTGACAGAACTAGGTGGCTGCTGAAGAGGCCCAGCGCTGATAGGCTTTAGTTGGATCATTTGGCCATTAAACTGACATACAAAGGTTGACCCTGGCATTCCTGTAACAGGCTGCAGAACCACTTGCTGGCCAGGTGGGAGGGTGGAACCAGTGACAGATTCATCTGAAGGAGCAGCTGCAGAGTTGGAAGGCGTTACTGGCACAATAACAAATTGGGTGCCATCAGGCACAACTCCGATTTTGCCAGTGGGCGGGCCTAAAAGAAATAGACAAAAATTTCTTTGTGTTTTTAAGGCAATAGAGAAATGTTCTATAAGCAACAAGATTACACAAGCAATACATCATACGGTCTGACAATTGTGTAGGATCTTCTTCTTCTTCTTCACCTCTCGGTTGCTCCCATTAGGGGTCGCCACAGCGCATCGCTCTTCTCCACACTACCCTGTCCGCTACATCTGCCTCTTTCACCCCAAACTACCTGCATATCTTCCCTCACCACATCCATAAACCTCCTCTTTGGTCTTCCTCTTTCCCTCCTACCCGGGACCTCCATCCTCAGCATTCTCCTACTAATATACTGCATGTTATATTATGTCCAAACCATCTCAACCTAGCCTCCCTCACCTTGTCTCCAAAACATCCTAAATGCGCCATCCCTCTAATCAACCCATTTCTAATCCTGTCCATCCTCGACACCCCCAATGAAAATCTCAGCATCTTCAACTCTGCCACCTCCAGCTCTGCCTTTTGTCTTTTTTAGGATAGTCAACTAAAAAAAATAAAAAATGGATATTTGGACATGGACTAGTCCGAATAGAAAACATTTTTAGAGATTGAAATTATGGTTTGTGCTGTTACATCCAACTTACCAACTGACTTTGAAGGGGTATTTGAGGAAGTGGTGTTGGGTTCAAGCATACCGGCTGAATGTGGTCTGGCTAAAGGAAGATTTAGGTTTGGAAGGTTTGCAACATTTCCAGTGATCGACTCTGGTTTAGGGCCGAGTTTGAAAGGTTTTTTGCTGATGCTGCCCACAATTTTAGTTTGACCATGCAACAGCCTGCCAGTAATAAAAGCTGCAAAGCGATTCACTGGATGTAAAGCTCCCAGTGTGCCCAGCTGGAGTTTTGCTTTAGAGTAGGATTTTCCATTTACCTGCAATTGAGACACAGATGCAATCAGTTACAAAAAAGCATAAATTATAAAGGAATGTACAACTAATCAAAAGCGTGTTAATTGTATTTAGCCAATTTACTTCAATTAGTCCACGAGAGGGAGTTCCAAGTTTTCGTATATTTGCCTTGAGATAACCGAAAACAAAGGACATGGGTATTAAAACTTTCTTGGGTCGTGGTTTTTTCGGTTGATTTTTCATCATGACATTACTTTTACTTCCAGAATAAACGTCTGCTTTTCCTGCAGAAAAAAATCCCAATCATTTACAAGAAGCTTAAAAATATACAGCCATGTAATTACATAAAAGAGAAGCTCTTGATTTATTTTATATAGCTGTAAGATAAACAGTTACCTTGAGCTTGTGTTTCACAGATTTTTGAAATTTTCCGTCCCACACCTTTCAAACATTGTTTTTTCTCTGTCTTCTTCACTGGTGCCTGCAAGTCATCAATCATGGCTTTGTCCTCTGCTCGGGAGATGCACACCTTGTAAGTTGCTGTGGAAGACTTGCCTACCCCTTTAACGGTGAGAGAAATAAGCTGTATTTTGTACATCGCTAAGCAGAAAGGCTGATAAAGGAGGTTACATTCCATTCGCCTGAAGAGTGTGTTCAGCACCAAATTCCGATGAGGCTCCCAGTTACACTCGGACAGGATTTCCAGTAGTTTTGTGGGCAAACATTTGCTCGGTTTCAATGCCATCTCAGTGGGACTTGTTTCTAAGTAAGGATCAAAGATGTAATGTATGGTACAGCAGTGAATTTACAACTAAGTCTGGCATTTTTAAACACTAATCTTCTAGCAAATACTTTTTTTTAACATCTGGAATTTTATGTTGTCAAAATAACTATTTTCAAAAGGTCATTTATATCTATAAAACAATGTATAAAATTCAATAAAATGAAATTTAAGACCATGGATGCCAACCTGTTATTTTTTTAGATAAGGGCAGTTTAACTTCACCGGTTTGGTCCTAAAAAGGAAAGTGCACACCGTCACTTACAATTACAATAAAACATTCAAGTTAATATGGCTATGTATTGTCAAGGGTCTCACAATGCAATATATAATCACAAAACATAGAAATGACTAAAAATACAACAAATACAAAGCCAGAGCTGCCCTTGTTTTTCCTGCCATGTTTGCTCCTGAGACAATGGCCGTGAGGAATTCGTTTGATCTGCATTACATTTTATTAAATATTACCTTAAATGTAATCCACATAATTTATATTAGTTTAGATGAATTAGCGTAAAAAAAAAATGTTATGATGTTTTGACGCAGCCCTAAAAGAAAGAAGCATTTGAAAAGATCTCTACAGCTCATAGTACTCACAATGTGTTCAGGTTCTTTCTTGTCTTTTTTAGTAGGGAACATGTGTATCTGAGGTGGCGGATTGCTGTTGAACTCTCTCACACGAGCACATGTCATCATACTCTCGAAATATAGATACACTGGATCTTTATCTTCATCCGGCACCTAAAGCAAAGCATGAAGGTAAAACAGGAAATAACATTGTGCTGAAATTATACCGAATATACTACAGACACGCTACTGTTCACTGAGAGATCTATTTAAATTGCAGAATAATTTAGGCATGGATTCTATAAAATCTTACAGTATAATTAATCTAAACTCTTCCATCAGCAATAATCACCTTTTTAGGCATGTATTTAGAATCGACCGAAGGTACTGGAACAAATATTGGCTCTGGGTCATGTTCTCCAGATTTCCTTTTCCATAAGCTGTTTATAGTTAGTGCAGGTGATGGTCTGGGTTCCCTCTCTGGGTCTGCAATAGCTTTGGGAAACAATTTAAGTTATTCATTTGACTTTTATACGAATAAAAATGTAGGGTTGGTCGTGATTAAGTTCTTTTCCACACACGCATTTCACTACAACTTACGAAAGGCCAGTACTGATCTCTTCCTTCCCTGTTGAACAGCCGGTGTCTTTTCCTCAGGGTGGAGTAGAAGAACTTTGTGCTTGAAACAATTGCATTCAAACATGCACTCAACCCTCCGACAGTGTGTAGGCCCCCGAATTTCCCTATCCAGGCTTTCACACACGCAGCCTAAATGACAAAAAGCCTCTGAACAGTCATTCTTGTTATGAGGCTGCATGTGGAATTTAGGCCTTTTATTTTTCTTCTAAAAAGATACAAAAGAAAAAGGAAAGAAATTATTTTATATTTACTGATAGCAAGTGTATATTTATTGCTAATTACCATATTTTTTGGACTATAAGGCACACTTAAATACCCTTTTTGTCAATTTTCTAAAAATTTGACAAAGAGTTTTAAAAATCAGCTGCGCCTTATGTATTAAGGGCGGGGATTTTTCTCAGGGCGGGGATTTTTCTGTAGTAGTTTGCATATTCTTATCGCGCTTGCGTGGGTTTCCTCCCTCAGTCCAAAAACATTCAGGTTAGTTCAATTAGTGATTCTAAATTGCCCATAGGAGTGAATGTGTGTAAGTGATTGTTTGTCTGTGTTGCCCTGCGATGGACTGGCGACCCGTCCAGGGTTTACTTCTGCCTCTTGCCCTATGTGTGCTGAGATGCACCAGCAGACTCCAGTGACCCCGGATTCGGGAATAAGCAAGTAAGAATATGAATGAATCAATGGATGTGCTCATAAATCTGTCAAAATGTTTTAGTATGACTTTTGTAAGCTACAGAGCCGCACCGCTTGATGGATTGCCGGAGCATTACAGCTACCATAGTCAGGAGTCTCACAGAGTAATACAGTACTGATTAATGTTTATAATCCGATACGCCTGATAGTCCCAAAAAATACGGTATTGAAACATGTTTGTTATACGGTTATATAAAGCTTACCATGAAATTAATCAGAGCAGTAAGAGCTAACTTTGCTCTTGCAGCGGTGATATGTGTACGATTATAACCATGAATGATAACCTCTTTCTCCATTTGGTGTAGCAATTTTTTCTTTCTGGAATTTGCAGGAACACGCTTGATGTGGCTTGTTGTCTCCACAATGGAGTTCAAGCCCAGCAGAGATTTATCGAGTTGTTTCTTCCTTTCAGGTTTAGAAACAAATCTTATGGATCTTTCGGCTTGAAATGAAGACCTTGTATGTCGCTGAGCAGAAAACCTAGGCATTTCCTCAATAGGTTTGCTGTTGGCCTTGTTTGATGAACCAGATCGAGTCTTAAGCCGACTATCCAAAGTAACTACATAGCTACTGCTCTTTGAAGGAAGCTGGTATGACACTGGTGATGAAGAGCATGTAGAAAACACAGCAACACGATCGCTGATCTGTTGCGCCTCATTTTCAAGATACGCGTCCAGCATGTCACTACAGAAAGCTGAACTGTTTTTCAGGCCTATTTATAAACAAATTGTTTTACATTGAAATTATTTTCTGGCATGTTTTTTGTTATAGTTGTTTACAAAGCAAGTTCTTACCTTCAGAAGCACTCTGCACTGCACTAGTCTTAAATTTCTCTCTCCAGCCTTTTATTTTTGTCAGATCATTTGTCTTCCCTGTCCGTGACACAAAAATTCCAGCTGCCTCTAAACAAAAAATAAAAGAATGATAACTTCCACAGTTCATGGTAGTGATTAGCACTGTTGCTTTACAGCAAAAAGCAGGGCAGGGATTTTTCTGTGTGCAGATTTGCATGTTCTACCCCATGCTTGTGTGGGTTTACTTCAGATACTCCGGTTTCCTCCCCACAGTCCAAATTAAATGTACATTAGGTTGATTGGTGATTCTGAATTGCCCATTGGTAGGAGTGTGTTTATGGATTATTGGAGAATTAAAGTTTTACCAATTCTATTGTAATGATTCTATTGAATTAAATTGTGAGATAAATACATCTATATCTTTCCTCTATTGAGTAAATCAGGAAAAAAATAAATTGATAAATCACTAAGAAGCCACCTGTCCTGCAAAAAAATGTAACAATGCAACAGTGGCAATTTTTTTACCCACCAGGAGATGATGACAGACTCGTGAGATTTATTTTATCTAGACCCTCGAGAATAGGTGAAGGAAGGGGTAAGTGTACACCAAGGTACTGTAGGTCTATAGGTGAATGTAGATCCAGAAGGCTCAATTTTATTCCGACTGCAAACAAAATATACAACCTTCACTTTTAGCATAAATATCATGCGTTTTATATTAGACACTTATTCTCTACACACCGTCTTGTAGGCATGGATGAATGACCTGCCTGTACTTTTGCTGTTTTAGATTAAGGAGTAAAGTTTTCTCCAATTCTGCAATTTGTTCCGCCACAGAAAAATTTACATCTACAATAACACAGAAGAAAAACAAACACAGTGACTCGCTGTGTGATTTTAAATTGTAATGAAGATCAACAACTCCAAGTGTAACACGTGATACCTTTAAGTTCAGGAGTATCTGACTGTTCATGTGTTGAAGACGGTGGAGACAGCGATATTTTACTTTCCTTTTTCGCATTTATATTCAAGGCTTCCTTTGGCATAAGAAACAAATGTGAAAGAAACAGAACTTCAACATGAAAATGCACGTTTCATAATTCACATAAAATGTCATTAAACAAAGTCTAAAATCTTACCTTTGCCACAAAAGATACAAACAACATTCCCTCCACATCTTCAAGGTCTGGTTGCAAAGGTACCTTTTGTGACACAGCTGCGGGAGCAGGTTTTCTGCACTTTACATTAGACCACAATTTGGCTTTAGCTTTCCTGCCTCTACGATATTGTTTACGTTCAATCAGGTGGCCCGGTTTTCGCGCTTGGACTTGATTAACTTTAACACAATGAGTTCTGGAAGGGGAAACGGTAGCCGATTGATTCTGAGAGCTCTGAGCGGACATGGATGATTCTGTAGGTAGGGTACTGTCAGTGAAGGCTTTTTCAGAACTAATAACATCCACAAATGACTCGGATGATTCTGAATTTTTATTGCTGTTTATAGGAGAAACAGGTTCCACAGTGTCTGGCATGGATTCTTCTGAAGACACACTTTCATTTGGATCAAACTGCAAAGGTGCCATATGCTCACCCAGCACAGGTTCCGCTGGACATTTATTCACCGTAGCCTTACTTCCTCCACCATTTTTAATGTCACCCATATTTAGATTTCTTATAACATCATTCCTTATTTTAGTAAAGATTCCCTCTCCCTCTTCAGGAGAATCTGCTACTGGATAAATTACGTTTGTTCTGAAAAGGAAGAAGACATTTTTTATGTCAAAAACAACTGTTCAACTGGTTCCAAAATCATTTATTATTTTTTTTTAAATAAGCCTACCTGTTGTCTTGAATACAGGTTAAGCCTTTGTTTTTTACTGCACCCTCTTTCTGTCTCTCACTGATTTTCTGGGCCAAATTTAGAAGAGGAGATTGAAAGAGTGCACTAAAAGAAGACAGGGACTGGAGTTTGTCTTGTATACGAATACTCTGGTTGTCTTCTTTGAAAGCCATTGCAAATGGGTTACAATCAATTTTAAGCTGAGTGATCCGGGGGTTCTGGTAGCTGATTACTGCATAAAACTCTGTTTGAGCGAAGCTGAATATTTTAACATTTGGACTATCAAGTGCAATGGTTCTTTCTGAACCTGGATCAAAAGGAACAATGTGCAGCCTTGGAAGGTAACGGCGCATTGGCCGAAGAATCACACAGCCTTCTTCGTCTGTAGTCTCACTGGTTAGCTTTACCTTGTAAAAGGACACGGGGCTATTCATCCACTGTTGGCCCACTGCCGGAGACTCTGGGTGAACACAGATTTGTCCCAGCAGATGTGAATCATCTACAGTAACAGGCTCCCATGACTTTCCGTCCCACATGTACGTAAAATCATCAAGAGGAATGATATCCATAACCAGAAAGTACTTCTTTTGCTGATCTAATCCACTCAGTCGAAAGCGACAGCAGGGGAACATACGCCGGCCTTGCTTTGTAAGGATCATCTCTGTGCCTAAGCTGTGAAACCGATTCCAAGCAGATTCATTTTCCAGAGTAACTGTAATGTCACTGCTTGTGTCATTTTTTTGACTAGAGCTTTGAGTAACTTTAATAGAAGCAAAGGTAGCTTGGTGGTTTGTTTGGTCATTGCCAAACGTGTCTATTTCGCCTGGCTTCAAAACCACAGATGACACTGGGGGGAAAGGGGGGACGAGACATTCTGTTGCTCTTTCCTTGTCTAGCATGCGTTCAGTTCCGTCAAGCTCCATAGTGAAATCGCTATTGGCCCTCTGATAATCTTGTAAAGAGCAGACTTATTCTTTTAGCCTTCAGGCAAACATTGTTTGGTGAACATCCTATAAAATGCAAACAAAATAATATAAATTTCATCTAATTGCATGGTATAATTCTAATTAAGGCTTATTAACAATGGGCAAAAAACCCTGAACATCATCTGGTAATGTAAGTTATTGCAAATAGTATTGTATTGGCTACGATCAAATAATCCACTTCTTTTAGTTACTGTTGTGTTGAGAACAGACCACCAGCCAGGCAACAGCATAGACAATACAGGAACCGTACAATTAGGTATAATGTCCTGACAATTATGGCATGGTATGCCACTTGACTATAAGGCGCATTAAGCAGTACTGCATCACTCCGCGAGACTCCTGACTACGGTAGCCGTAATGCTCTCACAAACCATCAAGTGGTGCGGCTCTATAGCTTACAAAAGTCGTACTAAAACATTTTGACAGATTTTTGAGACTCTTGCAGAATAAGTGAGTGGTCAGTGTTAGGGTACATCCAACTAGTGTCATCGGAATGTAACGATAGAATATCATTATGGCAACATTTTGGTTTTACGGTGGAAATGTGAGCTGGGATAGGTGCAGCAGACCCATGTGACCGATGGATTCGTGAATAAGCAGGTGAGAAGATGAATGAATGAATGAATGAATGAATGAAGACAAGGACAATCTGCAAACATTGTAAGTAATTAATACCGCTCACCTCTGCTAACATTATCTGCATCGCTAATGGAACAGACAATAAGTATAATATGGATGTGGCTGTGCGTGGGGCAGGATTTTAGTCGCACATCAAATGCATTGCGCACACAATAATATTCTTTACACAGGCTGGACTTGGTGCTGTGCGTGTCACTCGTTTTCTCAACCGAGCCAAATGGATGGCTGTACCACAACTGCAAAGAACCAAATCACAGAAAGTGACAAAAAGTTTGACAAAAACATTGTTTATATGTTGTTAATTACTCATTAAAATACAAATTTCGTACAAAAATAGTTTAAAAAAAAGTTTATTTCTTAATGCATTTTGTGTTTTTTCAGTTGAATTAAAGTTGATTTTTTTTCATGTATTTCATTGTTGATAAATTGTTTTTAAAAAGTCTAAAAATCTGGTATTGACTCATGTATTTAAAACATTTTGTAGTTTTGGGAATGTTTCTTCTAAGATCTTTGTTATCATATATGACCATATATAATCATATATCTGTTTATTCCCAGGAATTCTGATTATTTGAATAGTAAAAAGATTTTTAGGTCTATTGTTTTGTGAAATTTGGAGAAATATCTCTTAGAAGAGAGTCATTTTTCCACATATGCTCTGATCTTTTACAAATCTCCTTCAAAGACTAGATACTGTCATCAAACCAAACCAATCTAGGTTTGGGTATTATAGACTTTACACATACAATTGAATCCAAGACATCCAGATATTTGGAGTTCATCCTGATAGCACAGTCGCCTCACAACAAGAAGGTCCTGGGTTCGAAACCCGGACCGGGATCTTTCTGTGCGGAGTTTGCATGTTCTCCTTGCGTTTGCGTGGGTTTCCTCCAGTTAGGCATTTGGCAGACGCTCTTATCCAGAGCGACTTACTTTTTTTTTTTTTTTTACAACTGAGCAATTGTGGATTAAGGGCCTTGCTCAAGGACCCACAGTGGTTGCTTGGTGGAGGTGGGAATCGAACCCCGGTCTTTCTGGTACTAGTCCAACACCTTAACCACTAGGCTACCACTTCCCACAGGAGTGAGTGTGAGTGGCTATTCAACTATGTTTGCTCTATGATGGACTGGTGACTTGTACCCCTGCCATTTGTGCTATGTGCACGGAGATAGGTTCCCGCAAACATCTGTGTCTCTGAATTAGTGAATAGGCATGTTTGAAGATGAATAAATTAATGTGTGTGAACTAATAAAAATCCGCAAAGTTTTTCTGTAGATATTAAGACCGGCAACGTTTACTTATCTCTTAGATACTCCGCATACTCCAATAGTCCCAAAACATGTATGGTAGGATGATTGGTGAAAATGTGACTATTTTATGGACTGCCAACCGGTCCAGGATATACCCCATCTGCGTTTCGCCCTTCAGAGAGCTGGGACAGACTCCAAAAAAAAAACTTTGTTAGCATTAGTGGAAAGGCTTTAGGGTGGTGTAAATCTTACTTAAACGACCATAAGCAATTTGGAAATGAAGAGGTATTAGATTCCACTTAAGTACCGTACGGAGTACCACAAGGCTTAGTTCTAGGGCCTTTACATTTCGCACTTTACATGTTACCAATGGGAGACATTATCAGGAAACATTACTTTCATTGCTATGTTGAGGACACTCCTCACATCTCCTCGCAGCCTGGTAAAGCCTGCCAATTCAATTCCGCCAAAACTAATCCAATGTAACCCCACTGTTTACCAAACGAATAAACTGCTGTCTACCCTTCAGCATTAGTTAGGAACTTAGGTGTGCTTTTTGACAGCAATCTTTTCCTTTAGGAACCACAAATCTAATATTTGTAAAAACACATTTTTTCATTTTAAAAATATGTCTAAATTGCATCCTATGCTCTTGAGGTCAAATGCAGAATTTTTTGTTCATTTGTTTATGACATCAAGACTAGATTATTGGAACAAGGTGGTTATTCTGCATGGCTAATAAATAAACTCCAGCTCCTGAAAGTCTGATCATATTAGTCCGGTTCTGTCAACATTGCACTGGTTCCTTATTAAATATAGAATAGACTTTAAAATCCTGTTAATTACCCATGATGTCCTAAACAGTATCTAAGTGAGCTGCTATACTACTGTAGTCCTCCACGTCCTTTCAAATCTCTGTTAATACCTAGAATAGCAAAATCAACCACAGGTGGTAGATCCTTTTCTTATCTAACACCTAAGATCTTGAATAATTTACTCACCACCGTTAGGGAGACAGACACACTCAAGTCAATCTCTTTAACCTTGCATACGCATAACACACGCCTAGTTTATTATTCATATCCGTTAAAGGATTAAAATAATTAGATAAGACGGAACCAGAAAACACCACCAATAACACACAATCTATCAATATATCAAATTGTGTGGCATCTTAACCAACACAATTCTGTTTTCCTTCAACATTACCACCAGCCCAGTTAGTGGTTTAGCACTTGGAGGCAATAAGGCAGTTTCCCCAGGATGATATTGGCTTCCAGATGGCAAGCCAGACAAGACCAAAAGGTTTTTGATGCAACATGGGTATCCTACTAAGTGTGTCTGCCTACTTTATGTTTGGTCAGAGGAGAACTGACCCCCCCCCCGACTAAGCATGATTTCTCATGAAGTTTTATTTTTTCCTCTATTCTCTTACCAGTGGAGTTTTGGTTCCTTGCTGCCGTCACATCTGGCTTGCTTAGTTGGGCACTCTTCATTTACAAATATTATCGCATTGAGTGTAAGTAAAGTAATGCAAGTAATTTAAGTAAATGCTTATTATTGTGTCTATATGATGTGATTCTGTAAAGGTGCTTTGTGAATTGTTAAAAAGCACTATATACAAATAAAAGATGACTTGATGGGTTACCGGAGCATTAAAAAACACTTTTATTTATCAAGCCATTAGAACACACCTATAGGCATGTACTGAATGTATGCGTTAATTGCATTCCTAATAATGACAGGAGGTCTAATCAAATCAACATCTCTATGTACTATGATGTCAGTAGGCATTTGTATTCCAAAGTGGTAGCCTAGTGGTTAAGGTATGGGACGACTAGGCCTTTGAACAAGTGGTCTTTAATCCCCACTGGCTTTTTGTTTCTGGCACTGGCTCATTTGTATTAATGAATAACGGGTGTCTGTTAAATGTGGCAAAAAGTAAGTAATTACTCAAGTTGGGCGGTGCAGCACTGTAATGGTTAGCACGGTCGCCTCACAACAAGAAAGTACCAGTTTCAGTTCCTGGGCCAGGGGTCTTTTTCTGTGGAGTTTGCATGTTCTCCCAGAGCTTGCTTGGGTTTCCTCTGTGTACTCCCCACAGCTAGGTTGATTGGTGATTCTAAATAGGAGTGAGTGTATGTGTGGTTGTTTGTCTATGTGTGGCCCTGTGATGGACTAGCAACCTGTCCATCAATTATCATCTTTTCCCTTAAATATCAGTTCAGTCAGTTCATTTGACTGGCTAAGTAACTGATCTGAGCATTTCAATACTTAAGCATGTAATTTAGACTAATTTTATAATCAGAATTACCAGAGGCAAAAATAACAGCAAAATAAGAAATTCATTAATTTTGCTGGTGGTGCGGTGGTGTAGTTTAGCACAGTTGCCTCACAACAAAAAGGTCCAGAGTTTGCATGCTCTCCCTGCGTTTGCGTGGGTTTCCTCTCACAGTCCAAAGACATGTACATTAGGTTGATTGGTAATTCTAAATTGCCCATAGGCGTGAATGTGTTTGAGAGTGGTTGTTTGTCTATGTCATGGATTGGCGATGTGTCCAGGGTCTACTAATGCCTCTCGCCCTATGTGCGCTGGGATAGGCTCCAGGAGACCCCTGTGACCCCGAATTAGGAAACAAGCAGGTAAGAAGATAAATGAATGAATGAATGAATGAACTTTTGCCAATATCGTAAAATGGTTCAAACTAAACCAATTTTTTTTAGCTGTGTAACTCTGTGTGTTAGTGTTTAGTGTAACCCAGGATCTTATGATCTTCTGTAAACTGATCTACCTCGATAAAGATCGTATAACCCGACCAAGAACACAAACACACTCCCGGTACAATTACGTTTCGACGATCCTTCAATTATAAACGTTGGCCGGAAAACGATGAACGTGCGTAAACTGCTTGTATTTTACGACACTGACGCAAAGTGAACTAAATGAAAAATATTACCAATAAGGAAATTTTATTAAACACGAGCACTGGTTTGAAACTACTTTTTCTAAATAATACGTTTGTTAAGATATATAGATAACTAGCTAGCGATAACTAATTAGCGCTGCTAGCTAGTCCGGTTGTGTAAAACACACTTTCGTGTTAATGCATGTACAGATTGAATTATAGCTTCGTGAATTGTAATGCTTTACTAGTTATACTTTCTACAGAAGAAGATAAATGATATATGTTTACCGTGTGCGCTGTGCAAATCTAAATAACTTCGACGAAAACCTCAACGTGCATCATGGTGGATTCTGTGCAGTCTAAACACACGGGGTTAGGAGGAAAGTCACTGCGCATGCGCACCAAATAGGACATCCTTAAGAAGTCCAAATGGAAGCGGGAATCCTGGTCGTGCGCGGTTTATTCGTGGTTCGGAAATGAAGAAAAAAACGGCATGCATGCAAAGTTTTTTCTAAGCGCGGGGGTTTAAAATACACCTTTACTTGCCTGCAAACATGTCGAAATTGTTCCAACAGTTTATTCGTCTTGTTTTGGGCGGATTATTTCTCAGTACATAACTGTTTCATGCATAATGTCATCTGTAAGCGCGCGCACGTTGTAGCAAACACATGCGTGCGCTGCCTACATGCATGACGTCAGAGTAAT
Organism: Pseudolaguvia tuberculata; assembly: GCA_026260255.1. Classification (NCBI taxonomy): domain Eukaryota; kingdom Metazoa; phylum Chordata; class Actinopteri; order Siluriformes; family Sisoridae; genus Pseudolaguvia; species Pseudolaguvia tuberculata. The sequence continues at coordinate 186,298 of JAOTRA010000027.1, read as the reverse complement.
CATGGCGGCTGTCGGAGGTGGAGAATTGTTTTTTTCAAATAAGAAACAAATTGACTGCAAAGAAATGCATCATATGTATCCTTAGTGATGCATTTTAACATTATTTATTAAACTTGTCACTTTTCTTTATGAAACACGCGCACGTGCGTATTTTGTAGCAGCGTCCATGAACCGTTAATGCATTTCTTCTCTCCCCCCCTTCCCCCCCTTATAGAAATGTTTAGAAATGTTGGTTGGATTTGTATTAGCATTTAAACAGACCCTTTTGTCCGTGCACAAGCTTTAAACGATATGGTTGGTATTCATTCGTTCGTTCATTCATCTTCTTACCTTCCTCCATGTACTCTGGTTTCCTCCCTCAGTCCAAAAACATGTCCATTAGGTTGATTGGTGATTCTAAATTGCCCATAGGTGTGTGTGTGTGTGTGTGTGTGTGTGTGTATGCTTGCCCTGCGATGGACTGGCGACCTGCCCAGGGTGTACCCCTGTCTCTCGCCCTATGAGCACTGGGATAGTTTCTAGTTCCTCCCCCCCCCCCCCCCAATTAAGGAATAAGCGGGTAGGAAGATGAATGAATGAATAACATATCCGTCAATTCAGGTTCACGGGGGTCTGTTGGAGCCTATCCAAGCCCTCTAAAGGGTGAAAACAAGGATGGATATAACCTGGTTAGATAGTCAGTCTATCACAGGGCCAAACACACACACTCACTCCTATGGCCAATTCTGAATCACGAGTCAAAATAACATTTTTTTTCCCATAATTCTTCAGTTTTTTTGTAGGAAGAAACAGGAGCATCCAGAAAAGGTGGTTTCTGGGAATTAAACCGGGAATTCTTGCTTTGAGGCAACAGTGCTAATCACAAACCACCATGCTGCTTCTGTTAGTTGATAACGTTTTGCTCCAGAGTTCCTGTATTATTTTTGTTATTACTACTATAATTATTCTTAATACAACTTCTGTATTTGTGTTATTTTATTTATACCCCTTATTATTATGATGATGATAACCCAGCCATTAGGGTTGCACAAGCCAGTGCATTCTTAGTGCCGGTCCCAAGCCCGGATAAATGGGGAGGGTTG
>JAOTRA010000027.1:169088-185116 GCA_026260255.1 Pseudolaguvia tuberculata | reverse complement strand
CACACACACACACACACACACACACACACACACACACACACACACACACACACACACACATTCACTCCTATGGGCAAATTAGAAGCACCAACCAAACTAATGGACGCGTTTTTGGACTGTGGGAGGAAAGTACAGTACCCGGAGGAAACCCACACAGGCGTGGGGAGAACATGCAAACTCTTCACAGAAAGAAAGAATTGAACCCGTAACCTACCTGTTGTGAGGCGACTGTGCTAACCACTACACAGAAATTGATGTTGATTTAATGGTCGTTTTTACCAGAAGCCCCCACTTGTTATGATCCTTATTAATCGCTCATACATACTACAATTCAATTATTCATTGTGAGCTGGCGATTTCTGGTCACATAAGTAACAGCAACCATAGTCGAGTACATGTGAGAGTATCCAGTGAAATGAAAGTTCTAAAAGATTTCACAATATGGAGATTTGATGCCACGACTGCACAGCGAGTGAACACAACAGAGCTTAAGCCATCCATGACAAAGAACGCACACTGCTTCTCCTTTATCTCATACGATATGCTGTGTAAATACATTTCATGCACAAATGCTTTTCCTCAAAAATGTTTAATTTTAGGAGCCAAGGTGATTTATTGTCAAAAGTGGAGCGCTAGTTGCGCCACTGATGATAAACTCTATTACTATGGCAACCGCACATAGGAATGTCCGCTAACATCATCATCGCAGAGCAACTGCACTACATACAGCACTTATCTTTATTAGCAAGCGCAAAGGTTTGTGTAGCCGGTTCCATGTTCTGGCTAATTTAGTTTAATGGACCTCATCAAGGTGTCTAATGACCTAAGACAGTCAACACGGGTTCAGTGTAAATGTGTTGTGTTAAATAAAGCCTAATGATGAGGATAATTTCCAGCATTAAGTGGGATCAGAAACCCAGTGCTCACCAAACCTAAAACAGAAAAGCTGTTTTGTTCCTCTTTTCATTTCTATTTAAAGGTATGAAAACCATGACATTTATTCATTTTTGTCAACACAGTTTTTATAGATGATTTATAGATAATAGAATTTAAATTGCAACAATGCCTCATGTTAGTTCTTGCATATAATAAACTTGCTGAAACGTGGATCTTTCCTAGTAAAAAATGTCTTTGAGAAGGAGAATAATTCCAGGCCATAGGATTGAAAAGCTTTTCTGTTTATTGCGTACAAAGAGACTGTCTGTCCACTGCATCCATCTCGCTGCTAAGTGCATTGATCAGGCTTTAAGTTTTAATGCACTGCTGTCCTCTTTTATGTAAAGGTTAATGTGTCCTTTATACATCACATACATTGAGATTTGTGCGGCTGAAAACATGCACAATTCAACATGTATTATTAATTATTATCCAGTTAGCCGCTTTGCTTAAGTAACAACATGCAGTCTTTGAACATTAAAACTGATGAAATGCTATGAAAACACTCTGGCCTTGGTTTTATATAGCATAGTAAAGTGGAATCCTGGTGTTTTTAGCAACAGCATTAAGCAAAACTATTTTTAATGGCAACCTACTACAACATGGTGCTCGCTCACCCACATAGGAGACGTCGGGACTGTTTCTGACTAGCATAGTGAAATGAAACGATTCATTAGCTTTTATCTGTCTAAGTTATAAGTGTACATTATTTTATAAAGGATCACTCGAACCTTCTGCCAACAGAAGTCTTGACTAGCTTGACTAATTTGTACTGGCATCAAATCAATCTTTTCATTTCCCTAAACAAACAAAGGGAACCTATGTATAGTTAGTAAAAATTAATAAACACAATTGAAAGAAACTTGGGATACATTCTTAGTGTGACCTCTGATTATCCCAAATGCTTTATTTTTAAGAAGTTTCATGAGCAAAAGGATCCCAGTCAAATGCATACCCCTGGTGTGAATACTTTTGGTAAACAAACCGTCTTGGCACAAGAGCAGTATTGTAAATGCATTATTTGGCATTTATTACAGTTTTATAGCTTTCTAATATAAAACTTTGTCTTTGACCCGTTTAGATTCTCTTGGAAAGCATGTGATGAGCCAAGCTCAGAAAAAGGTCTCTCTCAGCCAAAGCTGTGGCAAGGACTGGAACCATGTAGATGGTTGCCCCCATGGTAAAACCATGGGAAGAGCTAGAACTGAGAATAATTTGAAGAAGGCGAAGTCAACAAAGCACACAGTCAAGCAAAAGGGACAACAGCACATGGAAGGATGTCTCCATGACGAATATAAGACAGGAGTCAAGTTGGAAAAGGGTAGGAAGGTTCTGAAGTCTGAGGTCAAAAAAGGCACCACAAAAGTCTCCAAGAAATTGAGGTACGAGCGGAATAGGAAGCTTTACCCACTACGACAAAGAAAGAACAAATCAAAAGACGAGGCCATAAGTTGTAATGTCCTTCTTAATTGTCTGGAGAAGAATAGGCAAAAAGAACAAGATAGTGAATTGCATGAGGAAGAACCGAATACTATTTTAAAAAGAAATCAGCGAAAGAAGAAAAGCAAACCCAACCAAAAACCAGGAAATGCCAACAAATTGTTTCATACACTATCTAAAACTACAAATGAAGCAAATACTAACACAGTTCTAGCTCAGGAGCCCCGCAAACGTCGGCTTGCCTCTCTTAATGCTGAAGCTGTCAACAGCCTGCTGCTGGAGAAAACAGATGTTCCACCAAGCAAACTCCTTAAAAAACAGCACCATGAGATAGCACCTCTTTCGTCTGACACTGATGACGCAAAACTTTGCTCCCTGACAAAAACGACTGCTCAATCCCACAAGTCTGAAACGTGCCAAAATCACAAAAAGTCTAAGAAGAGCAAGTCAGAGGAGCAAAAAGACATTGAACTGAGTCTGTACACTCCTACCCCCAGACGTCTCGCTGGTCTCAATGCCGCTGCTCTGCTGAAACTCACAAGCTCCACTACAGGAAGTAAACAGCGAGTGAAGACTGACAACAAAGGAGTTTGTGCTCGAGGCAAGCAAACGCCATGCTGTAAATCCAAACTGCAACAGCCTAAAAAGCAAGGATTCAAACAGACCTTACCTCAGGGTGGTGGTCCAGCATGTAAGCTCAAAGAGAGTGAGACTAATCTGAAATGGGAAGGAACTGCTGACTGTCACTGCTCAACCAAACCAGGGTATCATTCTCATGGCATGATGGGATATCCCCTTAAAGTTGTAAAAGAAGAGGAGGTGGAAACCGAGCTTGGTCCATGTTATTGCTGTTCTGCAGAAGGCTCGGTGGACTACTGTCACAGGTTAGCACTCTACCTGAGTCAGAAGGCCTGTAGTGAAACAGACAAGCACCCTGTGTCCACAGTGAAGCATGAATGCCTGGTCGCCCCGTCTTCACTGCCTCACCCAACCCTTACCCTTAGTGCCCACCCATGCCTGTGTTCAGACCCCTGTTACTCTAGCTACTATGTTCACTTTGCAAACCATGGGCCTCGTTCAGTTTGCCTAAGTACGCAGCCACTACCTTGTGCACATAGCTCCATGTGTCCAAGCAGGGTCCCTGCATCAAAGCTGCTGTCCTCCTCTGTCTCCCATGCCTCAGGAATCTCACACCCTGCCTTCTGCAGTTCCCTGCGCTCTCCGTGCTGCAATGAGGGCTGCAGAGTGGGCAGTTACGCTTTCAGTGCTATGCAGCCTGTCACCAGCAGAGCATGCTCTTATACCACAGGCTGTTCCAACTGTAGCCATCACATTAAGACAGGTAATATGTTGAGTTGTCTTAGGGAAGTTAATTTAATGTTTTGGTACTCATCACCTGTAGAGGAACAAGACAGGAATGTGTGATAAATGTGGGATAAATAGGTTTGCTGTTCTTTTTACATTTACAATTGTTCTAGACTAGTGCTAGAATTGCATAAGGGGATTATACAGACAGCTTTTACCACTGCTACATGCCAAAAGTTGCTTATGAAAGTAGTCTTACTCTTTTTGAGTCTTTATTCATACCATGCCAGTCATCTTAACACTGCATTTTGTTTGTGCAGAAGATTACTGTTCATCTCAAGGGGATCAAAGTTCCTCTTTGCTTGTCCCACCAGCCCTGCCCCTTTCTGGATGCCTGTTGCCTAGGTTAAGTCCATCCTCCACAGTTCTGCCACGTCTTCACTCCACTCTTACAGACAACAGACAGCCAGACTCAAGAGGACCAAGAGTATGCCCTCAAAACACCAAACCACCTAACGGATCTATCGGTGCAAGACCTAAAAAACTGTCCCAGAAACAGCCAGTGCCCAGCCCAGCAAGTGCCAAACAGCAGAAAAAAGGACATCGCCACCGCACCACGAATGGTTGGCACCCTTTTGGAGAACCCACAGAGAAGGAAGTCTTTATTGCGGTGTGTTTTGCTTGTGTTCTGAGTGTGGTTTGTCCAGCAAGAGCATTTGGCAACAAAATGCTTTGTGTTGCAGGGAGAAGATATGACAGCAGTACGACAGTGTTACGAAGGCGTCGAGCGAGACGGAGAGCTGATTCGAGTCAAAGACACGGTACTGTTGCGCTCCGGACCACGAAAAAAATCCTTACCCTATGTGGCCAAGATATCAGCTTTGTGGGACGACCCTAAGACAGGTGAGAGAATGTTTACTGTCATAATCAGTATGGCTGCATTGTGTCATAAATGGCAGGTGAATGGATGATGAATTATTTAATCACGCATGAACACAGTTTTTGTCTTATGAATAAATAGTCTACGAGCAGTTTGGATTTGTGTAGGTAGACTGTGTTTGTGTAGGAGTGGCTATGGCAAATGCTTGATCATCTTTAGACTTTAACCTGGTTTTAGAACAAATAAGAGCCTTGAATCGGTAGACCTAACTCCTCTTGCTGGTTGGTTTTTTAATGAAAATATCAGAAAGGTATGAAGTTTTTTTAAAGCATTAAAAGGCTTAAAATGTTACCAGTGTAAAGAACCTCAGTCAGGGGTAAATACGCTCTTGCTCTCCCAGCAAGACTATGGCTATGACTTGATATGGCTAAGACTATGATTTAATGAAGATTGACTAAAAACAGATCATTACAGTAATCAAGTCTGATAGTCTGACGCATGGGTTAATCTTTCAAAACTGTTCAAAGAAGAAAAGGACTTTATTTTTTATCAGGCTTTGCTGCTGCTGTTAGGAGCTTGATTTGAACACTCGCTTACTTGTCTATCAAACTGAACAAGACATTGTGATGACATTGTGTGATGTCAATGCTGAACCAACCTCTTTTGGACCATGTCCATGTTTAGGACAATGTAACGTTGACAGGTTTTCAATAAAAGGTGAAAATGTCCGGTGCTCATTATCGTTTGGACAAAGTTTATTGTGATTCAATATGGTATCATTTATCAGCCCAGCCCTATGTGTAGCTATGATTTTCTTTGGCTGCATAAAATAAAATTCAAATCATGTCAACTGTCTTAATTCCTCATGATTCTGGATATCTTTGTAAATTTATGGTAGTCTCCTTGGTTTGTAACTAATAGTTAGATGTCACACAAGAGAATGACAAGTTTTTTATGATTTTCAAATGCCATTTGTTCATTTTGTATTTTTATTAAAATTGGCATTCATATGTCATGTTTAAATTTTCCTCTTTCTTTTTGTAGGAGAGCTGATGATGAGTTTGTTTTGGTACTATCGTCCAGAACATACACAAGGAGGTAGAGATCCCAGCATGCACTGTGAGGTGAGACACTCAATTATCTCTGAGGATTCTAATGTAATGAGTGTAATACTAATGTAGTAAATATATCTTTTATCCATCTTCATTCTGCATGATTTGAACATTAGTGCACTTACGTAGTGTTTCTTTTAAACGAACTTTGTGATTGAGAAGTTTATTTGAAAACGGTACCATCATTTGACATCCATTGTTACTGTACCGATGAATACAGTGAGTTTGCATCCGTTTTAGAAAAATCCACGCAAAATATGATTCTTTAGGCTAAATTCAAATATGAGCACAGTAAGAATACAAAAGGCAAAATGTCCCGAAAAAAAGTTGCTCAGCATCGTTAAGGACATTTTAAAACTGATTAAAAGTGTAACATGTTTCTTCATTCATTCATCCATTCATCTTCTTACCCATTTATTCCCTGATTCGGGGTCACGGAGGTCTGCTGGGGCCTATCCTAGCTCACATTGCAGGCAGGGGTACACATTGGATGGTTTGCCAGTTCATCGCAGGGCATCACATAGACAAACAAGCATTCACACACATTCACTCCTATGGACAATTTAGAATCACCAATCAAACATATTTTTGGACTGTGGGAGGAAACCGGAGTACCCGGAGAAAACCCACGCAAGCGCCGGTAGAACATGCAAACTCCACACAGAAAAATCCCCGGCCCGGGAATCGAACCCAGAACCTTCTTTATAACAGGTTTACATTTTACTATAACTCATTGTTAACACGTTCAGGTAGAAACAAATGTACAATTTCCAACAGAACCTATTCTGATGTTGCCTTTTACCCTTAACTTTCTCTCTTTTCTCTCTTACTCAATTTCAGAAAGGTTTTGATGTAATATCTTTCTATTTTTAATGTCTTGTGCGTTAAATCTCTGTTCTACATTAACTAAAAGTTAAACAAAGAGTTTAAGGTACATACAAATATATGCAAAAATCCTTTCCCAGCCCTCCATGTCTTGACTACGATTTACATTTGTAACTAAAATAACCATTTTTTGAATTTTTCTTTTTTTACAGAATGAGATATTTGCCTCTCGGCATCAAGATGAAAACAGCGTGGCCTGTATCGAGGACAGATGCTATGTTTTACCTTTAGCACAGTACTGTAGGTAAGATATATATGACTGTTTCTCTTAATGGGTCTTAACTGTATGCATTAACTTATTATTTATTCAAGCTACAGCAAAGTTCATTCATTTATCATCTATCTCGCTTATTCCCTAATTTGGGGTCACAGGGCTCTGCTGGAGCTGAGCTCCTATCCCAGTGCACATTTGGATAAAGGCAAGGGTACACTCTTGACAGGTTGCCAGTACATCACAGGACCACACATACAAACAACCATACACTCACACTCACTCCTATGTCACCTGAGTCACCAATCAACCTAATGTACATGTTTTTGGAATGTGGGAGGAAACCGGAGCACCATGCAAGTGTAAACAGCACATGCAAACTCCAAACAGAAAGACCTACAACCAGGGAACGGAACCCAGGACCTTCTTGCGCTGAAGTGACCATGCTAAGCACTACGTCACCGCGCTGATTGCATAGTTTACGTATTCAATTTTCCTGAACATGGGTTATACACAGAAACCTTGTTTCCTAAATTCTCCTTAATTTGTCATGCAAATAAACATTGAATAAAGAGTCTAATGCATATTAATCCGTCAAAACAAATCGAAACAATACAAAATGGAGTATTTAACCACTTTGTTGTCCTTTTAATAAAAATAAATATCCATCCAGTCCTTAGATAAGCGGTTATTCCGAGAAATTTAAAGGTTATTTCAGGATATCAATGTCCCAAGTTGATACTTTGCTGTTGATACTGGAGCCTCAATTAAAAGGAGACCACCAATTCCCGTGAACCAATTAATCTGTTAACAGAAACCACCAGTACTGACATACACATACACCAAACTGTGGTTACAGACAGTTGTGTACCAGGCATTATACCCAGTTCTACAGCAGTGGTTTGCCCTTCTGGATTTGGGCTTTTGTTTGTACGGCTGATATAATTGCGGAAAAATGTTTTACTGCGCCGTCTTTTTTTTTTTCCTTCAGATTTTGTGCCTTGGTAAAGCGCCGCTCAGAGGGGGTTCCTCACAGTGTCCCCATGGTGCCCCAGCCCTCTGACAGTGCTGTCCCCACTCACCGACTTGTGCCCGATGACGTTGATCCCGAACTGGTTTACCTATGCCGTCATGTCTACGACTTTCGCTACGGCCGCATACTAAAGAACCTGCAGTAAAGGTGCAAGCCTGCGTGCAGCGCACACACACACCTGCACACCACTAATGATGGATAGTCTTCATTTTTAAATGATCTCTGTGCCACCCACTGGCCTTTTTCTTCTCATTTACTGTTGAAACCATAAAAGATCTGGGGGTTTTCTTATTCTTCGCTCAGGAGGGTAGACCTCAGGGAGGTCTGGGGCTGTTGGGCAAGATTCTTTTTAAACTATCTCCACATTCCCAGGATGGCAGCGTCTAAAGTAAGTGCTTCAAGAAAGGATATGACAGCTTTGTCGAGTGTATAAAACTCTTTTTAAATTTCTCAATAGAATATTAATTTTTATTCACTTTTTCATGTAAAGTCAGGAAAGAATTCAGATTCCTCTTGAATGATTTGTCTTGTACACTGGACTATTATACCGGCAGGGATAATTACACAAAGCTGCCATTTCAGATTCAGTCTTTTAATTTGTGTAATTTAATACGATTTCCTAAAAGAGCTTAAATTATAGGCTGAGTATTTAAGATAATCCAGCACTCTTGTTTATAGCCTATTTATTTGGATATAAAAAGCCAACAAAATAGACCGATGTTTTTATTTTTCTTAGAGCAAATGCTTTTCCGTTCCCATGGGACTGGAATTGTACCATTTCATTTCATTGACTTGAGTTTTCAGTCTACTATTGAAATGTCTACAGGGTAGATGCTCATTTAGGTTCTTCTCATTTCTTGCTTGACGACATGCAGGTCACTCAATTGGCAGCTAGTTTTGGCCGAAACTATTTACTTTTTTGTACTAAAACCAAAGGTCAGTGCTAATCTGTGTTTTAACTAACTAGGCCCCCAGAATCTGTGCCCTGGAATCCCACAGAAGCCAACACTTGTTTATCAAGTAAAAAGGTTTTCATTGAGTGGAGAGACGTTAATATGATTTATAACACATTTATCCAATCCAATCAGGCACATGTCCATTTCTGCTTGCTTTTTCTCACCAAACTTAAATTGCACTAATACATTACTTGCCTCCCCCCATTGCAATTATTTCAATTTACATTTCTGCCCTTCTGTCAACACGTTAAAGCAGTGATTTGATTAGCAAGGAAGAGGCCAGAAAGGTCTATTTAGAGGTACTTTCAATTAAATGAAACTGGATACTATTGTGTCACTTGTCTTTGCCGTCTCGTGTTTCTCGTATCCTTCTGAGATGTCCTGGGGCGTTTTTACTTTTGCTAATGATTTGTGGCATCTGAATTGATGCGAAATCTATACTGTCAGTTTCATTTGCCATTAGTTTCGATTGGTTTTCACACTACGCAAATTTAAACAGACCAACCAAATTTCTTCCTGTGTGCAACCTGTACAAATGGACAAAAAGGTTTAAGGAGGATACAAGAGATGTAATAATATAACCAGCAAGCGTATATATTCCAGCTATCAGATGGAATACTAACGTCATTCTCAGTAAATAACTAACAAAAACAGACAAAGAAAATTGCTTTGCTAGGCACAGTCCTTAAAATAAATTACCCACAATACAGTGCACCTGAACAGTCGTTAACTATCAAATGCTAGAATGTTGGGGTTTTTTTTGGTTGTTGTTGCTTTTGGACTTTTTTGCATGTCAGTGCAAGAAGTTTAATAGTTGCCAGGTTTGTAATTCTGTATAATCTACACTGGATGGCGTAGTGATGTAATGTCTCGTATAGGGATGTTACCTATCACACAAGCTGACTTAAATGTGTTCATCATTCACAGATGAAAATAATACATTTAAGTCCACAGTAACCATCATTGGATAAGCCATTATCGGCATCTAAGGCATGTTGACACGTAGAAATTGTGTTGGTTGAATCCGGGTCTACCTGATTCTAGATTCTGCTTCTTAATGTTTATCTCCTGTAGTGACCTCTGAGCTTTTGAACAATTCCGAGTAATAATTAGCACTTTGCAGATTGCTGGTCGAGTTGAAGTCGTTTTCAGTGTTGTAGATGCTTACGATTAGAAAGGCATTTCATTCATGCTCTAAACCATATCCAGGCTCTAGTATGTATTATTGACATGTTGTCCAGTGGGATCAGAATTCTGGCTTTCCAGCATTTCCCATATGAACTATACCCAGAAGCTGGTTTATTCCATTGTATCCTTGGCACAGATGTTGCTGCAATTATACCTTAATCAGTGGGTCTTCTTTGAATCTGAAATAGATTAATAATAAAAATAATATAATGTTATGAATGAAATATTTTTTTTTTAATTGTGAAAAAATGCTTTCTCCTGTTTTGTCTTTTTTTTTTTTTTTCATTTCTCCTGAAAATAAGATATTTTATTAAGGGTATTTCTAAAAAAGTTCAATATGCAATATATTTTTGGGACTATTTTTGAGGAATCTATTTAAATCAAATGACTTATATTGTTTTACTCGATTTAACAATTAGTGTTGCTGTGAATAAGTCATTAAAAAAAGAATAATTATAATTATAACCAAATAGGCATAAGCTAAAACATGGACAGTGTTTTATAATTTTTTTTTTTGTTTTGTTTTTTTGTTCAATTGGAATCCAAAGGTTTGGACTTTACTTGAGAGCCATTTGTGTTGAAGAAATGAATTGTACATATGGAGGAATTATTCGATCATGTTTCGACTAAGATAAAACATTGCACAAAACAACCTTTTTATTTCTCATGAGTAACTCTATTTAAATATAGAATTAATATACTGTAGAGCTCTATATTTCCAGTAAACCAGTCAACGTAGTTTGCAAGTGTTTTGAAGTGCTGTTGCAATACTTGTTAGTGAATGCCATATATTTTTGGTCTTTTTTTAATATATATAAATTATAAAGTCTTTGGTGAAATAATTTCTAACTAAAACTGTTGTATTTATGGGATACAAGACATTAAGGGTTAAAGACCAAAGCACACTCTTTAACTGGTGCCCCAGGTGTATGTGTGTGTGTGTGTGTGTGTGTGTGTGTGTGTGTGTGTGTGTGTGTGTGTGTGTGGGTGTGTGTGTGTGCGTGTGTGTGTGTGTGTGTGTGTGTGTGTGTGTGTGTGTGTGTGTGTGTGTGTGTGTGTGTGTGGGTGTGTGTGTGTGCGTGCATTGCATTTAAGCAGCTGGGGTCACCCTGTACAACAGTGAAGAGAGGTACTTGAATGTGTACATGTAGCCTTTGCCCAATCAAGTCTTGGCTTGAGTCACAATTATCACTTAATTGGACTTTAAGTTTAACATTTATATTATTGGTGGAGCTTCAAATGCTGAAAAGATTGGAAGATCAGGAAGACAGTGATTCGAGCCCCACCACCGCCAGTCTGTATCATAGCTGACCCTGCGCTCTCACCCCAATTTTCTAAATTGGTGTATGCAAAGAAACTAATTTCACTGTGCTTTAAAGGTATGTGATGAAAGATGGGATTTATATTATCCAGAGCGACTTACATTTGTCTCATTTATACAACTTAGCAATCGGTGGTTTAGGGGCCCAACAGTGGTAACTTGGTGATCCTCGAATCGAACCCCGATCTTCCAATTAGCAATCTAACACCTTTACCCGCTGCACTACTTCTTTAAGATGTTGAAATTTAATGGCATAAAAAGTCAGTCAAATTTAGAATTCTGTCCTTGTGAACGCAGGTGAGAGCAGTATCACTCTACTGTCCTATCAATCATTAAGATAGAATTTGCCGTTTGTTTTTTCATCCTAAATCCTGTGCCTCATCACAATGGTGAACATACCAGGAAATTTGGAATAAAATCATGTACACGCCAATTTAAAATAACGAGACTAGACAAGGATGTAAGGTTGTAATCTTTAAATTGATCCATTTGTAGACTCTTTCCATTGGACGTACGCCACCTCGTTTTACTGGTTTTTTACAGTGATATTTGCTGATATGCTTTTCTACAATTTACAATTCTTTTTAAATACCGTGACCAAAAAGAAAAAACATTTTCCATCCTTTTACCTCCCTCGTTGATCAATACCTAAACTTATCATCTCTTCCTGTATTGCTAGTTTATTGCTTACTGCTAACATATATTTTGATAGAATAGAACACTGGTTAAACAGAAGTTATTTTTAAACAGGGTTGGGGGGCGTGTTTATTTTTCAGTCATTAGGTCATGCTCTTTTTTTTTTTTTTTTTTTTTTTAATGACTGCAAGATTCCCTGCTGTTTATTGTCAAATGAATGGGTATTTATAAAAACCTGAAACCCTGTTTGATGTGTTTGATGTGATTTTTTCAGAAGCACATAATTGGGTTAATGGGACAGTCCCCTTTGACCTTTTCCGATCTTAGTCACAGTTAATAATTAAAGAAAACCTGTGTGCAGTATGCACTATTTATTATGCTCCAGCTACCCAGGGTCGATTCCAGTCTTTGCTGGGACCTCCCTAACCTGCCTCCCCTGTATCAGCTATGTCCAATCAATAAATGCAAAACGCCCTAATCTGTAACTTTAAAGAAAAAAAAACAAAGCAGCAAAACAAAATAAAAAAAGAACTTAAATAATATGAAATCGAAAAGAATTTTTGAAAAAATGTGAAAGGAATTGATGATTTGTAGCAGTTACACCCTGGACAGGGCACCAGTCCATCGCAGGACAACCATTCACACACATGCACTCCTATGGGCAATTTGGAACCACCAATCAATCTAATCTGCTTGTTTTTGCACTGTGGGAGGAAACCAGAGTACCCAAAGGAAACTGTTGCAGGAGAACATGCAAACTCCGCACAGGAAGATCCCCTACCTGGGAATCGAACCCGGGACCTTCTTGTTGCGAGGTGACCGTGCTAACCACTATGCCACCGCGGTAACTCATTTAGTAAGTTTATTTCTTTTTTTAGCCAATAGAGGTCAGCAGTAGCTTAAAATTTGGACTATAGATTTTGTCTTTTGTGGAAATGTGTGTATTGATCTTTTTCTCAATTTCTCACCACTTCTCATATTTCTCTCTTTTGCTCACTGCTTGATATTATATCCATGAAATCCAAACAGTGGCTGTGTGACAACGCCACAACAAATATCTTTTATGTGTTGCCCTGTAGTTGCATTTGACTTTATCATCATTTTACAGCTCTACGCTACTAATATCCTTAAACGGGATCAGATTCCAGTGTTGATCATTTGAAAGAACGAAAGCTGTGAGCAGGATGTCACTGGAACACAAACAGAGTGAATGATGATACTCTAGACGATGATCTATTGTGGAACTACAGGATACGGTAATAAAAGCACTGAGGAAAATGTACAACATTTGAAATAATTGCTTGCATCAAATATTTGTTCTTTCCAGATACTGTAATTCTGTATTGGAAGAATAAAACCATGGTAATGATACTTTTTGCAAGATTCATCATATTGCCATAGGTTTGTGGTTACCTGACCATCAGATCCGTATGTGGTTCCTCTCCAAACTGTTGCTTCGAATATAGAAGCCCACGGATGTCCAGAATGTCTACAAGCACAAAACCCCTGAGCTCCATTATCACATACTGGCTTATTATTAGAGTAAAAAAAAGTCCTGATCTTACCACCACTGAACCCCTTTGGGATGAACTGGAATGGCGACTGCCTTGACATACGAGTTCAATTCGTTCCTGAGCTCGTAGCTCAATTTGCTCGCACATGAAAACAATTTTTCCCGTTGAAAATACTTTAAACGCCGCCACATGTTTCACATTATTAAATAAAGAAAAGAAATGTCTAACAAATATTCATTCATTCATTCATTCATCTTCTTACCCGCTTATTCCTTAATTCGGGGTCATGCTGGTGCCTGTCTCAGCACACCGAGAGGCGGAGGTACACCCTGGATGAGTCGCCAGTCCATCACAGGGCAACACATAGACAAACAACCATTCACACACACATACACTCCTATGGACAATTTACAATCACCAATCCACCTAATCTGCATGTTTTTGGACTGTGGGAGGAAACCGGAGTACCTGGAAAAAAAAACCCACGCAAACTCTGCACAGAAAGATCACCGGCACGAGAATCGAACCTGGGTCCTTCTTGTTGTGAGGCGACTGTGCTATCCACTACACCACCCAATAACAAATATTAAAAGATAAAAACAATAAAAAGTATTTAAAGGTTTAATAAAGTTTTATATACGACTGAAACTAACAAAGTCGCTGGTGGAGAGTAGAGGTGATAGACAGAGGAGGATGGAAGTCTGTTTTTTGCTATCACTACTGTACACTACTTATCCCTAAACTGTAGGGCAAGGTACCACTGTACAGTGTAGTTTGTGGTTGTTAATGTTTGATATTGTTTCTTCTTGAATTAGTGCAAAACCTTCACAGACATAAGGATTATTTAAGAATGAAACATTAAAAATCCAACACACACACACACACGCGCACACACACACACACACTCATACACGTGGACAGGTCATGATCGCTCTACTAAAGCCTGTAATCTTCAACGGTTACATCACCCCACTCAAATTGTGTGTATTTGAGGATTGAGAAGGTGACAGTGGGGAGGCGACAATTTCCATCTCTTACACACACACACACACACACACACACACACACTCACTCACAAACACACACAGGATTTTCCGGTATTCATCCTCTTACTTATAAGATGGAAGGCATGGCAGCAACAGCGATGGCAGATGCACGTATGGAGGAGTTGGTGGAGCGATCTGGAGCAGCTGGAGAAGAAGCTCAGCTGTATCATGAGGACTCTCTATTAACACCTGACTTAGACTTTATATTAGGTCAGTACTAAACTTTCCTTAATTAATAATATATTTTAATATATAATCTTGATGATAATTGATCTATTTCATCTAATTATTCATTCATTCATTCATTCATCTTCTTACCCGCTTATTCCCTAATTCGGGGTCACGGGGTTCTGCTGGTGTCTATCCCAGCTCATACAGGACGAGAGTCGATGGTACACCCTGGACGGGTTGCCAGTCCATCTCAGGGCAACAGATAGACAAATAATCATTCACACACACATTCACTCTTATGGACAATTTACAATCACCAATCCACCTAATCTGCATGTTTTTGGACTGTGGGAGGAAACCGGAGTACCCGGAGAGAACATGCAAACTAATCTCGTAATAATATATTTTGAAATGATGTGAATGTATTTGTCATCTTATATTCAAATCAATAGAATAGATTTTCTAAACAGGTCTAGAATTATACCTACAATGGATTTTTTTATACTCCCCCTCCCCCTCTGTACATAATGTACATGTATCATCATTTTTAATTGTACATATGTACCACCAGAATACAGTTTCACTAATGTCCTGTTGGTGCCCGGGGATTAAGCACTATTTTAGTCTTAATCTCCATATGGGTCCTCTCATAATAACAACTGCTGTCTATGGTTGGATTATAGCTGAGATGAAAGGAGCAGAAGATACAAATAACCATCTCAACTCTGTAGTGTTGATAGTTATTGAGACAATAACACACTTATAGCTGATATAAAACTTTAAAGTGTACATTCTATTAATTCTCTCCAACATAGAAAAACACTTACGCATATTTACAACAAACACCTCCCCGGGGCCGTAGTGGATAGCACAGTCGCCTCACAACAAGAAGGTCCCCGGTTCGAATCCCGGGCCGGGCAGGGCTCTGAACCCCAGTTGTATGCCAAATGCTGTAAATATAAATGACCTGCCATCAGCATCAATTTCATTCACTGTAACAAATGTTCGAGACCCAAATCAGAGGCTGAGACAGTTTCAACAATCCACGATTAAAGGGTTTATTTCTTTATATTCATCAGAAACACACACACACACACACACACACACACACACACACACACACACACACACACACACATGGCTCTGTGTCTCTCAGCAATTCTCTTTCAAAAGAGAACGTTGTAACATATTAAATAATAATTTCAATAATGGGGTGGCGTAGTGGATAGCACAGTCGCCTCACAACAAGAAGGTCCCAGGTTGGAATCCAGGGTCGGGATCTTTCTATGCGGAGTTTGCATGTTCCTCCTCCTGGTACTCCTCCCACAGTCCAAAAACATGCAGATGAGGTGGATTGGTGATTGTAAATTGTCCATAGGAGTGAATGTGTGTGT
>JAOTRA010000027.1:136071-150888 GCA_026260255.1 Pseudolaguvia tuberculata | reverse complement strand
TAAATAAATATAAAATTAGAACATTTTCTTTTATGGTATTTGGCAGACGCCTTTATTTATTTTCTGTTGTACAGCCGGGCAATTGAGGGTTAAGCGGCACTGTATGTACACTGATACATTTTATTTACTGAATATAATGCACCAAAGAGTTCACCTTTAAAGCGATCGTACTGTATTTATTACCAGAATAAAGTAGTGGGGTATGTGGATAATATAAAAAAAATAAAAAAAGCTTAATTCTTAATTTGATCTCTTCTCTAGTGCACCTTTGAGGGCTGTGGGAAACGCTTCTCCCTGGACTTTAACCTCCGCACTCACGTACGAATTCACACCGGAGACCGTCCCTATGTCTGCCCCTTCGATGGCTGCAATAAAAAGTTTGCTCAGTCTACCAATCTAAAGTCACACATTCTTACACACGCTAAAGCCAAAAACAACCAATGAGCAGCTCTGTCCTGCGTGTTTTTGTTTGTTTTCCTTTTTATAATCAAAGCCAGCCTCAACGTGACAGCAACTTAAAACACTGGAGGTATGAACTGTATTTCTCCTAAGGAGTACAGAAATGATGGCCCAAAATACTCGGGGTTTCATTCTGACATTGTAAAAGACACAGCGATGCATAGAAACCCCTGTATTGTTGAATCAGCCTGCTATGCGTGTGGCCCTTAAAGAGGAGCGGAGGAGACCCACCCCCCCACCCCCTTCCTCACGCTCTGAGTGCGTAATGCATTGTTCATAATGATTGAACTCATGGACTCTCTTCTGTAGACATTTCTTAGTTTCTTCTTCTTTTTTTTTTTTTTTTTTTAAACCAAACAAAATTTCTTATTTCTTTTCACCATTGCATAAATGTTACTTGACTGCATTGATAGAGCTTTTAATTTTGTATTTTTCCAAGTGTGCATATTGTACACTTATTTTTGAAATGTAATTAGGAATGCAACCTTGTGGTTATTTGTTATCCCCGCAGATGAGAGGTTTTACTTGGGGCAAAAAGTTCTTGAAAGAGTTGATTATTGTTATTGTAAGAATACTTCAAAAGTATTTTATGTAATGTTTTTTTTGTTTTTTGTTTTTTTCCCCTCTTTGGTTGTAATCAAACCATTAAATAATCTTATATACGTGCATTGTACGGCTGTAGTACAAGTTCAAATAGAAATGAACAGCAGTGGGATTTCAAGTGTTGTGTTTTAAAGCATCTGGTCATCAGTTCATTTTTCCATTTTTTTTTTCCATTACAGGAATTAATTTTGGGATTCCATATATATAGATATATATCAATCAATCCATGTCTTACAATAACACAGTGTACCAGTTTGTTTTTCTTTAATGGGAATGTATTATAATGGCCTAAATCATAACATATTTTTGTTAATTACATCATGTATTTTCAGTCTACAATTAAAAACACAAACGCCCCCATGTTTTCTGTCTGCCTTATTACAAGTCTGCCAGAGGCCAGACCTTTCCGATTGGATTATTAGTCAAGCACTCTTGCTGTATGTTAAAGCAGATTGATGCTAGATCTAAAGGTCCTTTAAAAAGGAGCGCTATATTGTAGGCCACGTTCGCACTGTTTGATCTTGTAGAAAGTTTGTTTTCATCATTATCTTGGAACTTGTGCTGACCTCTTGTGGTCAAGATACAAAGAGGTGAGTCATGCCTGTTTTCGAAAATGACTTCCTTATTCTTTGCAGGAGAAAAAAAAAATCTTGCCTCAGTGTGTATAATTGAAGATAAGAAGCTCTTTCATAGAGCCGCAGTTTCATCGCTATTGCCTATCGTTGCAGCTTGATTCTTCTTCGATCAATGTCATTGCTTTAGATTATATTTATAAAGGCAGAGAGATTTTGTCTCTAACAACAGATCCATCCGGTTTCTCTGATTATAGCCTATTAATGCACTGTCCATGGTCCTGACCCAGTATGATGATTCATTCGCTGATTATATAAAGTAACGCGTGATACTGAGTGGGTGGTGAGATGGTGCAGTGGTTAGCATTAAGAGGTTATTGTCTGTGGTGTAGTCACATGATCTTCCTGAGATGATGTGTATTTTCTTTACACTTGCTGGTTTTCTCTGACAGTACATGAACAAGCAGGACAGCTTTTACTAAATTGCTTGTTAGTGTGAGCGAATGTGTGTGTATGATGGCTAGTGAGGGTCTGGAAGTCCATTCAATTCTTCTGCCGTCTGTTCAGTGTTCCCTGCATTCACAGCCGCCTTGCTAAAGATAGGTTGGTTGTTTTAAATGAACAAATGAATAATACTCCGCTAGTTGCTATTAATCTTTGCTTTCCTTAATTGAAATATTTAACCCATCCTATATTTATTTGTTCAATTGGGCATAATATTGATATTCAGCTTTAGTTTTAGAGAAACCGAAGATAGTGCTGTTGTTAAGAACCGGGTTGTATCAACTATGATTTATTGTTAAACTGAAATCAACTCTCTCTCTTAAGGACCTGAAGGCTGTTATGCATCTGCATGGTCACACTGATTTACTGTAATGCTTTATTTTAGAGGTATGTCACTGGGACAATTATCTCAGCTTCAGTTAATGAAAACTGCTGCGGCCAGACTTTTGACTCATACAAAGAGAAGAGCGACGATTGCCGGTGTCCAGGTTTTGGTTTCTTTACACTGCTTGCCTGGAAAGCAACTCAAATCAGATCATTCATCATCGTTCGTAAGACTAGTTTGTTTTCTTTGGTACTGCCGATAATGATGTAACTTTTCTTCCCTATTTCTAAATGCTTTTAAATCTAGATTGAAATCGTTTTGTTTTTTTTAACATAGCGTTTATAATTGAATGAAAGGAAAATGGTTTCATTTATTTCTTTGTTTTTAACTGTTTAATGATAAGGGATTGGATTGTATTTGGTACATGCAGCCATAATGGTTTTACCATTGTTTTCTGTAGTGTTTGATCCAATTACTTACACTGAATCTGTGTTCTTTATTAATCATTCATTCATTCATCTTCAAAGTCGCGGGGTCTACTGGAGCCTATCCCAGCATACATAGGACGAGAGGTAGGGTTACACCATGTTCGTCAGTCCATTGCAGGTTCACACATAGAAGAACAACAACACAAACTAACACTCACTCCTATGGGCAATTTAGAATCGCCCATCAACCTAATGTACATGTTTTTGAACTGTGGAAAGAAACCAGGAGAAAACATGCAAACTCTGTGCAGGAAGACCCCTTGCCCGGGAATCAAACCTCAGAAACGTCTTGCAGGCGAGCATGTTAACCACTATACTCCACCGTGCCGTCCTGCTATTGATTCGATTTAAGTTAATAAAAAAAACGACAGCAACCTTTTAGCTGTCTGCAAAGAAATTACCTGAATGCACCGAAGAATCGTTGCGCTAACAGTCACATTTCTATTCTAAAATCACTGTGGTATTATCTATCCAAGGAGAACTGAGGAGAGTTGATGGAGGTCTGTCTATGCAAAGGGTTTAAATATTTCATGCAGAGTTCAAATATTTAATGTTTAACAATAGATGGGACACTTGGAACACATAAACACACGACATTCTAAACACAATTTAGTCCAGTTACCAGCATGTTTGAGGGTGGTACAATCTTGTTTCACTGTTTAAAAACCAGACCTTTTTACTGCCATTTTGTTTTAGATAATGTTCCTATCCTAATCATTTAGTTTTTACTATTTTGCTTTAAAAATCAATTGTTTTTAGATTTAATTCAAAGGACTGACAGGTGGCCTCCGTGGATGATGATGTTTACAGATGGTATTGTGATTTGTGGTGAGAGTAGGGAGCAGGTTGAAAATAATCTGGAGTGGTGGAGGTACTCGCTGGAGAGAAGGGGAATAAAAGTCAGTAGGAGTAAGACTGAGTACATCTGTATGAATCAGGGAAGGCAATGGAGTGGTGAAGTTGCAGGGAGAAGAGATAGTGAAGATGGAAAAGTTTAAGTACCGGGGGTTAATAGTTGTGGGTGTGTGTGAAGAGTAGCAGGAGTGATATGTAATAAGTTTCTGCAAGAGTGAAAGGGAAAGTTTATCGGACTTTAGTGGGACCTGCATTGTTTTACGGTTTGGAAACAGTGGCGTTGGTGGAGCTGGAGGAAACACAGGAGGAGGAGCTGGAGGTGGCATTTGTTGAGATGTATTTGTTGAGATTTTCATTGGGCGTGATGAGGATGGACAGGATTAGAAATGAGTTCATTAAAGGGACGGTGCATGTAGATGTAGAGTGCAGAAGAAGTCGTCAAAGGACTGAGTCAAAACAGGCTAAATACTACAGTACATAGTCCGTAGTTACAACCAAATAGTTTGGATTTAAGAAATGATATTGTCCGTTTATTTATTTGTCTCTATTTGGTCTGAAGAACTGTTTCTGTATTCTATAGAATTTATTTCAGTGTAAAATACATAAAAACACATCTATACATTTGTCTAAGGCTGAAATAGGGTGGCGGTTAGAAGAATAAATGAAGAGACATTTTTAACAAGGCTCCACGGCCTTTGTCACACTTTCGATAAGTATATTATGGGATAGTGTTGAATCTCACTCAGACAAGCATAAAAATAGGACAGGTTTATGATTTGTCATAACTCCAGAGCAAATGTCTCCAAGGGCTTTTTCTTTGCCGTCCTCCTTTGTCCAATAAATAAAATGTATTAATCTGTTCATGTTTGGATGCTCAGTAAATATCAATTTATTTTATTTCAGAGAATTTATCTGCCTGCGAAGGTTTAGCTCTTTTGTGACAACGTCTGTTTTATAAATCTCTATACAGTTAGTTAGTTAAGTGATTTTAACACTGATTTAATTGTACATTTTATAATCAGGCCATTTATGCACAAGATGAACCCTTGAATAGTTTAGGCTTAACGGATAGCACAAAATAAATCTGTTGTATTACATTACATTGTCTAAAGAGACCTTTTAATAAAGTCTCTTTTATTCTGTAACCAGGCTGATTGGAAAATTGGAATAGGTTAAATTATATCCGAACAAAAGTCCATGGAGAATCTATTAACCCGTGTTTGTGGTATAGCCAGTTTATTGATTTTTATCTTTTGTTCTGCATTGTTATGCCTGCAAGCTAGATAAAGTACAGATATCTTTATTACCTAACAGAAATGATTAATAATAATGGTAATGTAGAAAGTCAGAGCATTGAAATTACTGACAGATGATGTCATTAACACTGAATAACAGTGGCACCTCGGAAATGTTGGCGTATATCAGGCAGCAGTTAGTCAGAGAAAGAAAAATGATTAAGCGTAAGGATGCTAGTTTAGGCATTGGACTACTGATCAGATGATTGTCAGTTTTATCCAACAGCACCAAGCTGCCAAAACCATTAACCCTTAACTGCTCGGTTGGGAAAAAATAGTGTCTCTCTGGAGAAGGGCATCTATTACATGTCAGATATGTGAACGCGAGTGACAATTACATTTCAGATAGTGATGGATCGACGACTGGATCAGATCATCTCAAAAACCAGGTCTACTTGGATCAATCATGTAAGCAGCCGGGTGCATGTGCATCGCTAGAGTGAAAGAATGATGTAACCAATTCTATGAAAACCAGGCGTCTGAGGCACTGTAATGCTCTGGATAATGTTTTGATGGGTAAATGTGGCATTATGTGACTTATGCAGCTGACTTACACATTTAGATGGAATAATGGGGAAGTGGTGGTTAGGGTGTTGGACCGATATCAGAAAGACCAGGGTTTGAATCCTAGTATCACCAAGCCACCACTGTGGGCAAGCTGCGTTGAGCAAGGCCCTTAACCCCCAATTGCTCAATTGTACTCAAGAGATAAATGTAAGTCACTCTGGATAAGGGTGTCTGCCAAATTCTGTAAATGTAAGGTAACGATGAAAGCAGTATGGTGGCAGGAGGATAGCATGAATAGCATGCATGAATTTACTCCAGTTTCCTGCCACAGTCCAAAAACATGTATTGTAGGTTGATTGGTGATTCTGTGTGACCTTGTGATGTACTGGCGATTCTCCAGCAGACTCTAATGACCCCAAATTAAAGAATACGTGTGTAGAGAAAATGGATATGCCTGTGAGTGTTGTGAGGGCAGATGTCAATAAACACGGTCCTGGAGAGCTGCTGAGTTTATCTCCAAGCCTACCTAATCAAACACACCTGAACTAGCTAATCAATGTCATGCTAGGTATAGTTGGGACTTATAAAGATTTTACCCCATCACTTATAGTCCAATCTGTCCTGGTGGATAAGAGAGGGACCTACTTTATTATTATGTAGGTGGATTTACTGTTAGGGGTGATGGATGCATTATTGATGCACCTAATAATTCAGATGGAAATTTACATTGAATCTGTTTTAAGCGCTGTGTCTGTGGGAGAGAATTTAGATTCTGACAGTAAATCTTTTATGTGACATCTATCGCAACACAAATTTCCTATTGTCTGTAAACAGCCGATGCTTTGTGTGCGAAGAACGGAAGCCATGTTTGTGTGTCATGCGTGTGTACAGAATGTAAAATTTTAGCACTCAGAGGAGTCGGGTTTGTTTTTGGTTTGGAGCAATGATGCGAGTGTGAAAAGTGGTAGGGGATTAAAATGTTGTACATCTCATGTAGTCAGGCCTCCCGCCCAGAATAAGCACTAAACACATGCATGACTTCTGTCTGTTTATTAAGCATTTCCCCTCAAGCTAAACCCTCCTCCTGTTTCATCATGTTCCTTGGCATATGCCACTGCAGTTTGTTAACATAATGAAATGGAAAACAGGATTTAGACCGAGCCTTTGTTTTTTTTTTTTTTTTTTTTTTTTTGCCTTCATACAGTACTGGCAGACATGCCTTGTTACTCAGTCTCTTTATCATAGCTGTGTTATTATTTCATTAAGGTGAACGTCTTATTCATGCAGAGCTACATTACAAAAATGTCTTTCATGGTGATGTTTGCGTGCATTCGCACAGTTTTGCTCTATGTTCATATGCATCTGTTGGCAGTGTGATAACAGCAGGTAATGTGATTTCAACACACTTGTGACATGAAGAATCCTGTGTATCTTTACAAGCAAGCAATGCCTCCGATTCACATATAGTTATGCAGAAATATGTTGCCAAGGTAACAAAGTCATGAAAGGCTGCGTGCAAATCCCCGTGAATAACGGGAAAGTAGGAAAAGAGACGGGGAGAGAAATCTTGAAGCTGCCCATGATTGATTAATACATTGATGCAAGGATGATTGTGTGCCCTTTAGCCGTTGAACCGGATGAAGAGAGATGCTTCACTAGACATTTACTTTAGTGTGATTATTGGATTTAGTCTAATGCCAAGCAATCAGAAATAAGGTATAATATATCAAAAGCCTGTTATTATCACTGTAGGGGAAACTGTATGCGAAATATCGGAAAGAGTTTAGAGTGTCTGGGTTAAATCTGAAAACGGTCCATTTGTATAGAGAGACAGTTTACATGGAGCTGTAATTAAATATAATATCTGAAATTGCTCTTAAAGTGTAAATCGGCGATATAAAGGACTTTTATTATAAATGTTTCATTTCAAAATGGCAGCAGAAACCGCACTCAATTAGCACATGATATTTTTGAAATCATGTTGTTTGAATGACATCGAAAATCCTTTAAGTCAATTAAGTTACTGAAACGTAAAAAAAAAAGAATAATGTTGATCTTGCAGATCGATTCAGATTTTTAACAAGACGTTTAGATCGGTTTCGGAGTTCTACGCCGGGCCATGTTGGTCTAGTCTTGAGTGTTCTATAGACTTTACCATTTCAATTATTCGACTGTATTCTAGACAGCACTTTCCCAGAAGGAGTAATCACATTCAATATTAACAAGGATGTTCATTCAGAGCACATTTTCCTGCATTAATAATGCATATGCTTGAAATTGCTTCTGCATATATTATAATTCTGTTTATAATCCTCCTCCATAGGAATGCAAAATCCTGTCACTGGATACATGAAACCCATTCATTTTCTACCCCTTTTGTAGATATTTAATTGGATATAAATAATTCACGTACGATTTCTTTTGTGACAAAATATAATCACATCATTTGTATTTTTGCAGATTTGATACAGAGCCATCCGGCTTGTACATACCCCCCAGTTTTAAACAGCAGGGCTCTTCGGTTGTCCCTTAATGGATTCTACGAATCAAAAACCCAATAATACATTTTTTTTTCTTTTAAAACGTCAACCATCAGCAAAACATCCACAATACAATGGCCGTTTGAATTGCAGACAAATAGGTAGAAAATAGTTTTTTTCCCCCCGAAGTGTGAAGGTATTGATATAGGAATTGTACACTTGTGTATAACTGGTGAAAGTGGTAGCACGGTGGTTAAGGTGTTGGACTGCTAATTGAAAGACTGTGAGTTGGATTCCTAGCAATTTACCACTGTCGGGCACCAGAGCAGAGCCCTTAATCCCTCAATTGCTCAGTTGTATAAAAGAGATAAATGTATGTCTCTCTGGATAAGGACGTCTACCAATTGCTGTAAATGAAATGTTAGTATAGATAAATGTTGAGGATTAGATCGTATGTGTTTAACAAATGAACATTTCTCTTTTTTTTTTATTTAACAAAAAAAGCCACAAAAAAAAAATAAATAATGAAGAAGCCGCCAGCCAGCTTTTATTCAAATGTCTGCTTTTCTACATGAAAGTAATTAAACTGGAACTCTCATTACCTTGGCCTCGGTCTATCAGTGCTAAAGTGGCAGTTCACCATATGGCAGGAGTAGTAATTACTGACCCTTTACAAACAGGATGAGCTCTGTTTATCTGCAGCTGACTGAATCACGGCCCCGGTGTTAAGGAGCTCCTGTTCGGATTTCAAGTGAGGCTTTCGCCCCTGATGTTTTATTTATGCGCCCTTATGGGACCGATTTGAGATTGTCACACAGTGTGCTAAAGTTTCCAGCATTTTTAACGCTGATAATGAGCTGAAGGAACAATCACCTGCCCTTCTCGTATGCATGAATTAATCAGTCTTAAACTGATAGCCTTATATCCAGCAGTAATGTTAATATCCTCATCTGTTCAGCACAATATTTCACAGCCGCATTTGTTCGTTCATAGGCATCGTTTACGTTTATTCTTTTTAAATGATACCTGGCATTTATCCCTCCGGTAGCACAGCTAGCTAAATGGGAAAATGCAAATGACTGCCGTATTGCTGATGCAAATTATTGCCAATGTAAACCTTTAACAGTCAACGTTGGAGATGTACTAAAATCAGTGCTATGGTGCATGCAGGCTTCTTGTCTGTGTGAAATTTAAAGGCAGCTTGTATAAGCATAAGAGCTTGTGAAAAAGGAGGGGAGTCGAGTCTCCTGGGACTAGAATGGCCTCTTTCATAGCCTTCTTGCCATTCCTTTGAACAAACAGAGGACCTCAGAAAGCCTATACTTGCAAGAGATCCCCTCTCCTTCTCAGTGCTGCCGTGGGAGTTGAAGATTAACACTTCTAAAAATAATTACAGCACAACCTTTGCTGCTGCAGGTTTATTCAGCCATGAAATATATTACCTCCACCTTGTCTGAAAGAACATGAGCTAATCTCTTCGTATTGGAGATAACAACAGAATGAAATAGTATGGAAAATGATTTGAGCTTTTCTGATCGCTTCATTGTCAGACTCCATAATGTTTCCATGTCTGGCTGCCTGTCTGTACCCTCAATGCTTGCCAACAGATCTCATGTGTCACACGGTTCAATAAACTTAGTATTAAATACCCATTTATATAGGGTTTTTTTTTTACATGACAAAACATACAGTAACAAGTGATGATATGTTTGATGAAAGAAATAATAGCTGATCTTTTGATTCATTGTTTTATTATATATTGTAACAGATATAAAACCGTTAAGCCTATTTGTAGACAAACCTCCTTACTGTCGGATTCTGTTGGCAGTTGATCAAATTATTATGCTTTGTCTACAAATAAGCCTTTAAAATTATCATTTTCATCCTAAAATGGATATAACACATCCAGAAGTAGGCTTAATAGTGAAATGATTGTAATTAACCTCATCATCTAAAACTATGGTTACCATTATCACATTATCTTCTGTACTGAATAACATTGCAAGTAGTAAAACGTTCACTGCACAGTTAATAAAACAAAGCTTTTTGTACGGTTTTCATTACATTAGCATTATACAGGGATTAAACTGTCGTACCATGATTGTGTTTGAGCGGCTTTGAAATTAAGAGCAGAAACCATTGAACCACCAAACTCCCTACATTGATAATTGCCTAATCAGGAACGATATTGATTTCAGCCTATGTTTGAGTAAATAAATATTTATAAGGACCAAACGTGCTGCCTATTATTTTTAACTTATAATCACATTCGATTAAATTAGTTTTATTGGCAAGCTTAGTAATTTTAATAGGCTTTTGTTAAATACCAAATAAAACCAAAGGGGCTTTTCACATTTTATTTTACACAACATAACATGTTTATACAGGATGTACTGTATGGATGACTCCATATAACAAATTATGATACATGTCAAGTGCATTAATTAGTATATGCAGAAAATGGTCTTTTGTTTGTTCATTAAAAAAAGACACTGATCAGTCTGTTGCCTTTATTACCCCGCTATGTATGCCATGTCCCAGCAGTCTGACCTATAATAATAAAATGGTCTGTAAGTCTACCAAAATACCAGTGTGAGAAGGTTGTTAAAAAAAAAAAAAAAAAAAAAATCAAAGTGTGCTTTCTAGAACCCATTCTGACCTGGACATTAAGTCTTTTTCATTGATTTTGGCTGAAACATCCAGCTTGGGAAGATCGCCACCGCTCATGGACAGAATGCGTTTGGAGTAAAGACTTCCAGTCTGCTGTGAGAGACTCCCGTAGCTGAGCTGCTTACAGGAGTCTACATTTAAAGAGTGTCTACGACTCATTCTTCCACCCCCCACTGGAACAGTCATGTAGCGTGAGGACTCAAGCTGTACCCTTCTGGACACTGGCACCAGCGTGGTGGAGCAGGCTCGAATTTGGGCAGATTTGGGACGCGCCTTGGCTGAGTTGTTTTTATTGGTGTTGTCGAGCTCCACTCTGATCTGTGGGTCTGGTTTTTGCGGAGCTGTAGGTTTGTGTGAGGCAGCATGCATTGTACGCTGGGTGTTAGGGGAGGCAGGATGCCAGCTGTGACTGGCTGCAGAGGTAGTAACGGTACAGTCAGGAATGGCAGGTTTAGAGGTCCAAGGCCCAGTTGTGGTTCCTAATGTGGGCACTGATTCCAGTTGTGGGGAAACCTTGCGACACACATCCATCTCCACGCCCAAAACTTGCTTGGACATTGATTTGATGATTCCACAAACCTGAAGCTGCTCACTTCTTGACTGAGAACCAACTTCTCCAAGCTCTACACCCTTGTCCTCGCCGTCGTGGTTGCACACTCGATAACGTACAATTAGAAAGATGATGAAAGACAAGACTGAGGCCACAATGATACCTCCTATGATGACGACAATGGTACCACCAAGAAACTGTGATTGCATGAAGTGACATCGGAGGTACTGGGGCTCTGTTGCAAAGTGAACACACCCCACCACACGGGTTGCCGTAAGTGTGGTCATAGCGTCATCATAAATTGCTAGCACACAGAGGTCATAAAATGTTCCGCCTGCCAGGTTGTTCACCACAATGCTTTTACTGGCTGGAGGAATCATTCTGCAAGGACACATTTTAACAGATTAGCAAAAAATCAGAAATGATCATTCCATTATTTCAGTATTTAACCTTAGTGAGGTTTGTTGGGAATAACTAGTATTTGGAATTTTAGATCTTACACAGTTTTCTAGTTTCAAAGTTACACTGAAATACAGCAAATGTATCTACTTGTATGTATAATAGTGGTTGATATAAAATTCCAAAATCGATCGACCTTACCTGTAGACTAGCGAGTCATCGTAGGTGCCGTTGTATTGAATTTGGAACATCCGAATCCCTGGTATATTGCGTTGTAAGTTAAATTTTACTAGAGCAGAGGAAGCTGTAATGTCAGATATCAGCACCCGTTTTTCCTGCCCGGTTTTGGTGTTGCTAACGACTATGCCACTATCCCCACCTGATTTGGTGGATGTTGCTATATCTGAAGAGCCAGGATCTGGCTCCTGTACTAAGCTTGTGTCGTTAGTGAAATGTGGCAATTTGATAATGAATAGCTGAACAGTCTGCTGTGCTTCTCCAGAAGGGTTGGATGCCACGCATGTAAATGATCCAGAGTCTTTCACTGTGCTTATGAGAATATCTAGTGTCCCATCAGTGTGCACTACTGTTCGAGTTGAGTTGGAAACTAGTCTCCCGTCAGGGGCTATCCAATGAATAACAGGATCTGGGTCACCCCGCGCTTTACAGCGCAAGGTTACTTGTTGTCCTTCTAATGCCCGGGTCTCCTGGGAATGACGTGTAATAAGGGGAGGCTCACACAGGAACTCCTCTTCAGACACTGTCCAGAAGTAACGTCCAGAGAGATGATGTGGAGCAGCACATGTCTCCAGGTCATCTTCACGGCGTAGTCTTCTCAGCCACAACAACTCACAGTTGCAGCGTAATGGGTTCCCCCCAAAACTTAAAGCAAATGATGATGGACCCAAAACGCCAGATGTGGCCAAAACTCCAGCACGCTGGAAAACCGGATCTGGTGGGAGCTTCTGCAGCTTGTTGGAAGTGACATCCAGGCGTTTAAGTTTCATGAGGCCTGAAAATGTGCCCTCTGGTATATAATCTATCATGTTGTGATCCAGACTTAGGGTGTGCAGACTAGTCATGTGCTGGATGGCCACCCATGGGGCACTCTCCAGATTGTTGTAGGATAGATCAAGCTCTTCAAGAGCCAGGAGGTCATTAAAGGCTCCTATATGGATATACGTGAGCTGGTTGTTGTTTAGAATGAGATGATGGAGCTTGGACATGCCACTAAAAGTGTCGTTTGTAATTCGTGTCAAACGGTTGCTGTCCAAGTGCAGGGCACGCAGGTTCTCCAGATCATTGAAGGCATGAGGTGTGATGGAGCCTATTGTGTTCCTGGAGAGTGTCAAGTCTACAAGCCTGGTCATGTTGGCAAAGTCTTTCCGTTTGACAGTTGTGATAAAGTTGTCACCAAGTCGCAGTTCTACTGTGTGTCTGTCAATGTCTGGAGGAACAAATAGCAGCCCCTTTTTGTCACATAACGTGGCTAAGTTCGGAGGCAGCACTTGACATATACAACGTTTGGGGCATATTTGGATCTTCTGGGATTTTACTGCCATGATTATGACTATCAAATAAACAAAAAAGGTCTCCATCTGTGTTCAGTGTTGTAATATCACTCCTGTAAAAACAGATATAATCAGAAATAACTCAGTCTGTAATTCAGGTCTGTTTAGTAAACAGGATAGCTAATCATACCTATAAATCTAAGGTGCATTTTAAGATCCGGTTTTGTTTCCTAGCATTTTTATTTTGTTCATCATAAATTCATCATTTGTTCATGTTTTTATTTTATCATAAAATCATAAAATTGAGCAAATGCACAGAAATTGGCCTGGGGCAGATCATCTGGAATCCCTGCTGTACCAATTCAAGGTTTTAGTATAATAATGCTTAGCCTTTCATCTTTGCATATAAAGAGATCAAAGACTCATCCAGCCAACCAGATACTTATAAATATTAGGATGAATATCTCCAAAGATGGTTCGCAGACAAAGGAAAGGGATCAGTGCAGATGCCACATCAGGAGACAGACGTGATACTGTTCTTATTGATTTTCCATATTGCTTCCATTGTGCTGCTCAAGTTTCTGACTAAACAAACATGAGGCATGAAGTATATACACCACGACTGTGGACAGGGATTATAACCTTGACAAGGATATAACATTTTCTACACTATAAAACTACAGATGGTGAAATTATAAAACGATTTAAAGACCATTTAAAGGGCATATCAGTAAATGTTGAAGATAAGTATTTTCGTCCAATATGTTCTGTAGAATGTTCAGACTACATCATAGTTTGATTCATTTTTTTTTTTTTTTTAGCAACTCCTATTGCTTTTAATGTATCAATATTCTTTTTATCTGGATATCTGTGACATTTGATATCAAGGGAAATGAGTCTTTAGTACTAACTGTCAGCTGAAATGCTGCTTTGGTTTCAATCATCCAGGATTTATCAGATTGAACTTTTGCTATCATTGTGTAAGAATCAGTCACAGAGCAGAGCTATCATGACACGTACTAAGAGAAATCTTAAAGGGTTTACCAAAAGTGTTTTAGATAAAGGAAACAAGGTAAAACTTGATAAAACCCTCTTCTATACAATCTTGTCTTTTATATTTAAATGTAGAACTGTTCTGCTTCGGAGCAACAGATGTGACATTTCGCCAGATTAGATGACCTGTAATACATAGAAGTGCAAACGAATTGAGCTGTGATGTAATTGTTTAATGAGCCGATTATAACATTCTTTTAGTATGTCAAATGCCCTTCGCATCATGCCAATTTATTAACCAACTGTCACTGGTACCGCAGGACAACCAGCTGGCTGAATTAGCTGGCAAAGCAGTGTGCTTGCTGGGCTAAAGTGGAGCCGTTATTACCCCCCACTGAAACGCTGCATTCACTTTTGTAAAGTCTAAATTAAAAAAACAAATAATGTATTTCAGACACAAACACACACGCGCACACACGCTCACACACCTCTCTCTCTCTCTCTCTCTCTCTCTCTCTCTCTCTATATATATATATATATATATATATATATATGGGACAATAAAGGCATATTATTTTCAAAATTTTTGTTCGTTTTTTATAATGG
>JAOTRA010000027.1:118675-130616 GCA_026260255.1 Pseudolaguvia tuberculata | reverse complement strand
CCGGAGCACCCGGAGGAAACCCACGCAAGCGCAGGGAGAACATGCAAACTCCGCACAGAAAGATCCCGGCCCGGGATCCGAACCCGGGACCTTCTTGTTGTGAGGCGACTATCCACTACGCCACCGCGCCGTCTATGATCTAGTTGTTGCGGTTAATTTATTTATTTTTATTAAAACAAGACCGGCGTAGTGGATAGCACAGTCCCCTTACAACAAGAAGGCCCAGGCCGGGGATCTTTCTTTGTAGAGTTTGTATGTTTTCCCTGCGCTTGCGTCGGTTTCCTCCAGGTACTCTGGTTTCCTCCCACAATCTAAAAACGTGCCGATTAGGTCGATTGGTAATTCTTAATTTTATTTCTGGTCCAGGATGTACCCCCCACCTCTCGCCCTATGTGCGCTGGGATAGGCGTCAGCAGACCCCAGTGACCCCGTATTAGGGAATAAGCGGGTTAGAAGATGAATGAATGAAAACAAGATCGTGTTTATTCTTTATTTTGTTCTGTGTTTAACATTAGGTTCAACTTGTGTTTGAAAATTCTCCATTCTATGTGCCTGCTGATAGTGTGAGCATAATGAATGGAACAAGTGAAGGTATGTTGACCAAATCGATTAGCTTGTCTTTAGTCTTTAAGTATTTTGAAAATGAGCAATTTAAAGATTTGTCAGCAAAACAAACTTCAGCAAAGCTTCTGTCTAATTAAATCGTGAAAACAGGCTGAGCTCATGGAGGAAACCTAAGCATCGCCGGTGATCAATGTCTGCAGTATATGAAGCAGGGATGATCTCAAATTATGGGGTTATTTTGATTAGGCAGCACTTCGATTTGAGTTCTATGACCTGACTTAATAACCTGTGGTGTCTGTGGCTAGTTACACACACAGATGACCTCAAGTGTGACTCATTAAGCAGATTAGTTTAATAACTTGTTTCATCTGTCATAACAGCATTTTCTTTCTAGACTGTATTAGAAATGAACATGAACTGTATTTTCCCCTACAGGGATTTTGGCCTGGGTGTCCGTAAACTTTTTGACAGGTAACGTTTGTTTGTGTGTGATCACATGTCTACACTTTCCATCAAGGGTTAAATTAAATTAAAATTAGATTTGAATATATAATGAATAAATAACACACTTTGAGCTGTGCTGTTATAAATGAATCAGCAAATTTTGGCCTTCACACCACGTGTGCCGTTGTGTTCTGGTGACCTTCGTTTGACCTTTTGGTCCTTTTCTGCTCCACAAAATTGTGCTATTTTCATCATTCCAATGGTGTTTAATCAGATGTAAAGACAGCAGCACATCCATAGTGCCATAGTCGTTAGCATGGTCACTTCACAGCAACAATGTCCTGGGTTGGATTCCTGTGCAAGGGGTCTTTCTATGCGAAGCTTGCATGGGTTTCTTCCGGGTACTCCAGTTTCCTCTCACAGTCCAAAAAAACATGTAGATGAGGTGGATTGCTGATTCTAATTTGTCCATAGGAGTGAATGTGTGTGTGAATGGTTCTCCATCTATG
This sequence comes from Pseudolaguvia tuberculata, assembly GCA_026260255.1. NCBI lineage: Eukaryota > Metazoa > Chordata > Actinopteri > Siluriformes > Sisoridae > Pseudolaguvia > Pseudolaguvia tuberculata. Next base: position 129,099 of record JAOTRA010000027.1, on the reverse strand, counting down.
TGTGGCCCTGCAATGGACTATCGACCCATCCATGGTGCACCCCCGCCTCTCACCCTGTGTGAGCTGTGATAGGCTCCAGCAAACCCCCGTGACCCCAAATTATGGAATAAGCAATTTAGAAGACGAATGAATGTTAAATCAATACAAAATATTATATTATGTTTCAAACTGATTTACTTTAATATATAATTAAATCCCTGTCAAACAACTTCCTCCTCCGCTCGTGTAGTTGTCATTGACAACAGACGGTGTCTCTAAAGCAAACCTGCTGGAAGATGTCAGGACGCTTCTATCTTTGTATTTGTCTACACATTAAAAAAGTATTGCAATATATATTAAGGGGGTGTACCCTTGCCTCTCACCCTATGGGTGCTAGGATAGGCTCCAGTAGACCCCTGTGACCAGGGAAAAAGCGGGTAACAAGATGAACGAATGAATAATTGAACGAATGTATTGTGAGGTCCTGACCAATACACAGGCCTAGTTTTTAAATCTTATTCTTCTCTTATAAGATGGTAGACAAGTGAAAAAAACCTTTTTTTTTGTGACCTCTACTCTCAGGTCAGCTTTACCCCAATACAAAAAGGTCAGTAGGGATTTTGGATTTGGGCGGAGGATCAACGCAAATCACCTTCCTTCCAAAAGTGAGTGTGTGTCCTCATGTATAAAATAAATCATGTTATTATAAATCACTTAAATCCTGCCAACTGATTTGATTGGACTAATATGTGTGCATGATACTATAGTGCAGCGATCACATTATCTCAGCTGTAATTGGATACAACGGCACTAATCGTACCAACAACCTTGCTTAGATGTAATATAATCTTACAGTTAAAGTTTTGAATTTGGTAGACGCTCTTATCCAGAGTGACTTACAGTTGGTCACTTTTTTTTTTTTTACTAATAAGCAATTGTGGGTTAAGGGTCTTGCTCAAGGGCCCACAGTGGTGGCTTGTTGGAGGTGGGGAATTGAACCCAGGTCTTTCTGGTATTAGTCCAACGCCATAACCACTAGGCTACCACTTTACTAGTGAGCAAAACTATAATCATACTTTTGCTCACCCAGTATTTTATTCACCAGTTTTCTTTCCTTTATTCTTCTCATCCTTTCACCTCATGTTGTTTATTTATAGAGAACGACCGAGAGATTTCCTGATGATTATACAGCAAGATTCAGTATGTTCAACACAACATATAAATTGTACACTCACAGGTACAAACACATGTCTGGCTTTTTTATAGCTGATGGAAAATGTCTTAAATTTCTTTTTTTTTAGTAATGTGTTCCATCTTCATGCTATTTATAGTTATTCAGGGAATGGAATCAAAGCTGCTCAGCTTTCTGCTATTGGCGCCTTGGGCTCAAAAGGTGAAGCGGTGAATTAGTATTTAGGGTTTTTTTTTACCTACCCTATTTTTATACTAGTAACAGGAAAATCAGCATTGATTTGTTATGAACAATTGTATTGGTGTTTTATTGTGTCTTTGTCCAGAAAAAAAGGTTTTTCAGAGCTCCTGCTTGCCTAGAAATTATAAAGGAACATTTAGCTTTGGAGAGTTAACATACAAAGTCAGTGGAAAGCCAGGAGGTAAAAATACACTCCTAACACATGTCTATAATTATGTTTGATGGACTTTTTATTTTTCTACTCTTTACTGATCAGGTCCTACCGGATACAAGAGCTGTTACAGAGAAATGCTAAAGGTTGTGAAAGGTGTCATACAGGAGGCAGATGATATGGAAAACGGCTTGATCTATGCCTTTTCTTACTACTTTGACCATGCTGTTGAGGCTGGCCTTGTGGGTGAGAAAACCTCTGGTCAGTGTGTGTGTGTAACAGGGCAGAGATGAAATGAAAGGATGGAGATGGTAAAGCAGGAATTGAGGTGAAAGGAGCAAATCATGGGCTGATATGGGAGAACAAGAAAAGATTTTAAAGTTACTGCCTCTATAAAACATTCTGGGGTTAAAAATAGGACTAAAAATAATTTATTCATCTTCCGGCCTATCTAGTGCCCATAGGACGAAAGGCAGGGATGCACCCTGGACATGTTGCCAGTCCTTCGCTGGGCCACACATAGACTAACAACCACACTCTTATGGGCAATTTAGAATCACCAATCAACCTAATGTACATGTTTTTGGACTGTAGAAAGAAACCGGAGTACCCAGAGGAAAACCAACACAAATGCATGGAGAACATGCAAACTCAGCACAGAAAGACCCCTTGCCCAGCAATCGAACCCGGGATCTTCTTGCTGATCGTGCTAACCACTATGGCACTAATTTTGAAAATGGATTATTTTATAAGATGTTAAATAATCCAGAATATTTAGATGTAAAATATTTACAATAATATTCATCTTCTTACCTGCTTATTCTCCAATTCGGGGTCATGGGGGTCATCCCAGCGCACATGGACGAGCAATCACTCACACACATTCACTTACACCCTGGACGGGTCTCCTCTCATCTCAGGGCAACACATTCACACACACATTCACTCCTATGGACAATTTAGAATCACCAATCCACCTCATCTGCATGTTTTTGGACTGTGGGAGGAAACCGGAGTACCTGGAGGAAACCCACGCAAGTGCACTTGCAAGAGAACACGATAGATAGATCCCTGGCCCGGGAATCGATCCTGGGACCTTTTGTGAGGCGACTGTGCTAACCACTACGCCACCGCGCCGCCCACATAATATTCCGTTTTGTTAAATTCTTCCTTTTGTACATTATTTAACAGGTTGGGGTTTTTTTCAATCATTTATTTTCACAATTTAAATAGTTTTGTCATATTTCAAGCGCCATACCAAATGCGTCAGGTGCAGGAATGTAAAAACAGCTGCAATAAAACACAAACGATTAACAGCAAAGTCAGCAAGTGAAAGAGTCTGTGGCTTTAGTGTTCTTTACCATCTGGTCATGTAGGTAAAGTGTTTCTATTTAGCCAGGGTTCTTTGGTAATTGATTTTTTAATTGTTGAATATAACACTAATGACTGTTTCAACATCTGTTCCAGATGAGGCCCGAGGTGGTGCTGTACGAGTCCGTGACTTCAGGAAAAGAGCTAAAGAGAGTGAGAAAGAGAGACGGACACACACGGACACACAGAGACAGACATACAGAGAGACAGACAGGCATACAGAGCGAGAGAGACAGAGTTACCTGCTGTTGGAGATTTCAAATGAATTATTAAAAGAAAATTACTAAATAGTGTGACAACTATTCAGGACTAAAAACTGCAAATACATGTGATAGAAAAAAGCCCAGAACAATTTCTTACAGATTATTTAGTAGAGGAAAACTGGAATAATCACCGGATGAGAAACTTTTTATGAATGATTTCTGTTTGTTTTACAGTTTGCAACAAAGAGTCCATGTATAATCCTGACTACCCTTTCTTATGTATGGATCTGACATACATAACATGTCTCCTGAAGTCTGGTTATGGCTTTGAGGAGGAAACTGCCTTGCGGGTATACACACACACACACACACACACACAGATACATTTGTTGTTCACAATAGCTAGAAAGGGAAGGTTTCAAGTTGCTTCTAGAAAAAAATAATGAATCATATAATGTTTAAAGGAACATTTTATTAATTGATAAAAATGTATAAGATATTGTATATAAATATAAGGAAGTATATGGTTTGCATATTAAGCTGTTTCTAATTCTGTAAAGTGGTGAATATATGGTGTGAAAACGTGTTGGGTGTGCAAACAAACTAAAAAAATCCATCACTAATTGTAGAATTGGTAGCTTAGTGGTTAAGGTGTTAAACTGATGCCAGAAAGACTGGGGTTTTATTCCCATTTCCGCTGAGCAATCACTGTGTAGGAGTGAATGTGTGTGTGTGTGTGTGTGTGTGTGTGAGAGTGGTTGTTCGTCTATGTGTGACCCTGTGATAGACTGGCGACTTGTCCAGGGTGTACCCCTGCCTCTCTGGGATACTGCTGGGATAGGCTTCAGCAAATCTATCCTTCTGATAATATAACAGAGAAATTGTATGACCAAATATATAATACAAATATATACACAACTGAGATGGACTGGCGACCCGTCCAGGGTGTAACCCCCCCCCCCAACCCGCCCCCCTCTCGCCCTATGTGTGCTGGGATAAACGCAGCAGACCACCTTGACCCCGAATTCGGGAATAAGCGGGTAAGATGAATGAATGAATATATACACATCTGTTTTTAATTTGTTTAATAGTTAATTTATTGTTAACTTGCTGCTGCCAGGTATCTTTAATATTTAGAAAGGTATTTATATTGTGTTTAAAATTGTTGGAACTATTCAATAAGTTCCTGTGTATTTACCCTCGTGGGTTTTTCTGTATAGGTGACCAAAAAGCTGCACAATGTGGAGGCCAGCTGGGCTTTGGGAGCCACTTTGGGTTACTTTGAACATTTTAGCATTGTTTAAGAAAATGTTAGACATCAACAGCATCAAGATCTCCTCATCTTCTAGTAGTAAAGTCACATGACTAGTATGGCAATGAATTGGGTTTCTTACAATAAAGATTTTATGCAACTTCATTTGCCCTTTTAATGTTGTGTAATATTATATATTTAGGGGGATTCAGAGACTATCTAATAGAAGATATTTTAATGATGGGATGGGGGTTAGCACGATCACCTCAGCGCAGGAATGTCCCACGTTTTACTCCTGGGCAAGGGGTGTGGAGTTTGTATGTTCTCACCGATCCTGTGTAGGTTCTTATCTTTCCTCCCACAGTCCAGAAACATGTACATTAGGTTAATTATAAAAAAAAAACTTCATAGGAGTACGTGTGTAGGGCGTCGCGGTGGCGTAGTGGATAGCACAGTCGCCTCACAACAAGGTGCCGGGTTCGAATCCCAGGCCAGGATCTTTCTGTGCGCAGTTTGCATGTTCTCCCTGCGCTTGCGTGGGTTTCCTCCCACAGTACAAAAACATGTAGATTAGGTGGGTTGGTGATTGTAAATTGTCCATAGGAGTGAATGTGTGTTAATGGTTGCCCTGAGATGGACTGATGACCCATCCAGGTTGTACCCCTGCCTCTTGCCCTATGTGTGCTGGGCTAGGCGCAGCAGACCCCCCCGTGATTCCAGATTCGGGAAAGAAGCTGAATGAATGAGTACGTGTGCATGTGGTGATTCATATGTACCCCTGCCTCTCTAAGTGCACTGAGATAGACCCCAACAGACCCTTGTGAGAAGATAAATGACACTGTAATGATGTTTCCTTTACATTCATACATTTATATAAATGATTAGTAAAAAAAGCAATTATTGCTTTACTAAGAGAAAACGTTACAGAAACCAAACTACCCCCCCCCCCAGTCCTTTTTACTAGTGTAGATTATCTGCTGTAAGTCAATAACAAGATTCAAAGGTCAGAGCTTTATCAAGATGGCAGGTTATGTAGAGTTTGTGCTGGTGTGCTTACCAAAAAATGGCTTACAGAAGGACAACCAATAAACTGCCATCAAGGCTAGTCATTGACTGTACTAACATTCATTCATTCATTCCTTTTCCATTCATTCATTCATTCATTCATTCATTCCTTTTCCATGCATTCTTTTAGAAGTAGTTAAAATAATTTAGACTGTAAATATATTAATACAAAGCATCTGTCATTGGTGTTGGGGAAACAATTTCCCCATTTAACAGACCATTAAAGTTAATTTTAGACATTTATTTTTGGCATTATTGTATTTATCTTAACTTTATTAAACTGAGGAATCTGTTCAAACAGCTCAGCATTTTATCAAACAGGAACAGGGTTTAATCTCATCAATTAATCGGAATCTCATTAAAACAATTTCATCTAGAATAAAAAAAAAAAACTTGTCATGTGACATTTAAAGACCAAACAAAAGTTGTTAAAGGGTTTCTTCATCCAGCATTGTTTTAACTACACACAAACGAGTGAAACATTATCGCTGTGAAATTCTGGACCAAAACCATGTATCTCTAGTTTCAGTAATAATACTTCTTAAAAATATATATATTTTCTTGTATTTTTAACCCTTTCTTGCCATCATTAAAGCAACAAATCAGCCATGAAGTATGAAAGAAGGGAGGGGGCATCGCTAAACATGAGTTGCCCAGAGCTCAACAGTAGCACATGGGTGCCGGAGTGTCTTACCCCACTACAGCACATTGCTGCGGTCTAATTATACTTTACATGGGATTGTACTTATTCATCTTCATACAGGAACATGCCGTTTGAGTGAGCCGAGTTCAGTTCAGCTAATTATCGCTGATGATTTATACAACGTTTGTGCTCCGGTTTTTTGCTCTATTTTTTTGCCCATAAAGCAAAATGATTACAAAAAAATAAAATGTCATGTAGATAAATGCAATTCTTAATAATTATCCTTTTATTTACAAACACTACTAGAGCAATGTAACCACATCCTCTCCGTAACTGTGAGCTCCAGCTGTCAAGTTGACCAAATCATGGGATGGAGACAGAACTACGATGGGATCGGCAGGACCTGCAGAACAAATAAGACATGGATTAAAGATAATAATAAATAGCAGCGCTTGATTGTACAGATAAGACCTACCTTGTGTCCTTAGCATCACATGATGAAGATTAACTGGCTCAACGGTCGTCATAGTTACCATGGAGTCGCTGGCAACACCATCAGCCTCTAGTAAGCTGCTGTGAGTCAGTGCCTCGCCTGTCAATCAAAACCGACAACTACATCTGATAAAGTTAAAAGATCTCCAGTTTAACACGCTGCATTCACGCTGATATATGCAGCAGACCTTCAATAGCCAGTTGTGATAGGCAGCCGCGTAGAAAGTAATTATAGCACTTGGGTAAATCTAGTTACCTGTTTCTCTGCTTTCAGACATGAGTGTATCCTCTCCGTGTCTCTTCCTCATATGAACATTTCTGCTGCCACTCTGAGAAAACATCTTCCCACATATGGAGCACTGGTGGGGCTTCTCCCCTAGTAATGCACAAGCAATGGGATTGAATGAACTGACATTTGATCTTCGGATACTATGTGTGTAGTTGGATCCGATTTAGCACAAGACTTAACCCAATTTCTCTTAATCCAATGTCTCCGTTATTATACAACAGGATCCAGGAAGCACAGCGTCATTATTTTATTTACAGGGGAGTTCGTTCTGAAGAAAAAAGATAAACCCCAAATTCATTCTAATACTTAAACGCTATATAAAATTATATCGTTTTTCAACGGAATAGGAACAAACAGGGATTCATGGGAATAAACTGGGAAACGATTGAATGTAATTTCTAGTGTGCATATCCACATGGTCACACATTCGGCATTTTTGAACCCATAGCACAAAATAATGGCAATAAATGACATAGTTACATATCAGTATTAAAAACCATGTACAGTTTGTAAGTTATTATGCAATAAATTGATGCGATTGTCTAATCACTAATCGTTAAAAGGTGAGCAAACGGTTTGGAACTGCGTCCCATTGTATGCGAAAACTCAATTGCCAATACACACAGCAAGTTCTATTTTAAAATATCCACAATATACCATAACCCAATTCTCCTTAAGAAATTAGGGGGCGAAATCTGTGATTAAGACGCCATACAAATTCCCAGTTCCCAAACATTATGTTCCAATAAAGTTTCCAGCATGGGAATAGTCACAGGTTGCCATGGAAAGGCTCGACACAATTGAAGTCCTTACTAATATACAAAGCTAAAAAAAACACGTAGAACAATATTAAATCTGAAGTCACTGTTCAAATTTGGCCTCAGCAGAAGTGTATTATGTGGCTGGGAAACTCTTTAGAAAGAAAATACATCTATCCAAAAACAAACACGTGGCTGATATTAGAAACTTTTACAACAAGCTAATTATCCTGTAATCCTGTGCATTAAAAACCTTATATAAACTCACCAGAGTGAACCAACATGTGTTTACGGAGACTCGAATACTCTGCAAAAGAACGACCGCAGTTGTCAACCTCACAAAGAAACGGCTTCTCACCTGTCAAGACAAAACAAAAGGAATCGAGGAAAAAAAAGGCAGGATTTACGTTAACGAATTAAAGTTCTGTATGAAATTGCACTAACCAACATTAAGGAAAAAATTATTTGATCCCCTGCAGATTTTGTATGTTTGCCCACTCAGAAAGAAATGATTGGTCTAATGAAATGGGCTGGGTATCGAGTTCCATACTTTTTAAGCACCGACCGAATCGTCTCATACTATTAAGTATGGGGAAAAAAAACATTTTCGTTAGGTATCAAATTTCGATACCCAAGGGTATGTCTTGTCAACGTCAGTGAGCTAAAAAATGCGCGGCATCCTTAACATGCCTGAATCAAATGCTGGTGATTGGCTGTGGCGAAGCTGCTTTAAAAATCAATAGTTTCAGAGCTTGGCAAATGTGAGGCTGTAATGTACACTACACTTTAAAGCATAGCATAAATTTAACGCAAACGATGTTTAAGCAATAAAAAGTATGGCTACATTATGCCAAGATTAACAGCAACAGCGTGCGATGGAATATTTGTAGAAAAAAAAAAAAAAAAAAGCTTATCGCGTCCAAGACTGGCAACACGTGAAATATGATAAAACACCTGACAGTACACGGAATTAATTTACGAGCAGAAAGTTGCTCTGTGTTTGACAGCAAGATCTTCCCACCGGTGCAGTCATCATCCTCATCCTCTCAGTATTGTCCTGACTCCGGGCCTCCAGCATGCCCATCACAAGCGTCATCCTCCGTGACTGATGAGGATAACGACGCGATGGCTGGGGCTCCCACAGGTAAACAGACATACAAAATCGGCTAACTTTTAGCACTTCATGCTTGTGTACCATTAAAGTCAAGTTGTGGGGTCAATGTATTCATCCTTTTTCGGACATAAGGTACGATGTGTAACGCCAAGTTATGTACTGTTTCGATGGATTTTAATACCTAGCTAAGTTAATGCTAAAATGCTTTAAGGTTATCAGTAAATGATAACGTTTACCTCACATTAAACTTATCTTATTTAAAAGTCCAAAACCAGTGAAAATAAGTCCATGTGATATAAAGTGTTTCAATCAGAAGAAGCATATGAAGCTGTGAGAATACTTCTGCGCGCAAAGTAAACAAAATTAACTTTATTCAACGATTTATCTATGGGAGAATCAGAAAGCTCTTGGATTAAATCAAAAATATCTTAATTTGTAGATAATTAATGACAATTAAAAGTTTAAGGTAAACTAAACCTTTAAGCAGCAGAGAGCCTCACAAATACTTAAAATTGATTTATTTAAAACTGTTTGATTGATTTATTGTGTTAACTACACTTTGTTCATTTTCTGTTTTTGTTCCTTTGTTGGTCTTAGAGAAAAGCCTGCAGTAAAAGGTGTTACAAACATCCTGAAAAAAGAACAGCAACGTTTCTCTGGGATTATGGGTTATATAATCTTGTTAAAATATATTTCTTAAAAGAAAAAAAAATTTATTGAAAAAAGGATCGTTCGGAACCGCTATCAAATTCAGGGTTCGGTATACCAGGTATCGAAATCGAAAATTTTAAAACGATACCCAGCCCTATGACATACTTTTAATCTGAAGGCCCAGGGTTCAGGTGCTACTGGGCGTAGTGGTTAGCACAGTCGCCTCACAACAAGAAGGTTCTGGGCTCGATTCCTGCCTGGGGTGCAGAAGTTTGCATGTTCTACCCATTCTTGCGTGGGTTTCCTCCAACAGTCCAAAAACCTGTACATTAGGTTGATTGGTGATTCTAAATTGCCCATAGTGAGTGGTTGTGTGACTATAAGTGCCCTTCAATGAACCAGGGTGTACCCCTGCCTCTCGCCCTATTTGCGCTGGGATAGGCACCAGCAGACCCTGAATTAAAGAGTAAGCGAGTAAGAAGATGAATGAATGAATGAATGAATGAATGAATGACTGCATCCCCCTCAATGTACTGAACTGGAAAACAGGCTTAATATAACAGTTTAATAACAGTTTATTAGTTGCACTCCAGTCACACACATTACTATTGTTGAGGAATTCAATAATTGTGGTTTATTACACCATAATCCTCTAATTCTGGTTACATCATTTCTTCGTTTCTTGTACAACATTCCAGTTAAATATTTCTGGATTCTTAGTTCTCAGAATAAGTTTAGATTGAAGTCTGGGCTTACCGGTATGTGTACGTTTGTGGTTCTTTAAATTACCAGCAGTTGTAAACTTCTTGCCACAGTTTTTTTCGTTACAGATGAAAGGCTTCTCACCGTTGTGTGTCCTCATATGAACCTGCAATCTCTGCAATACATAAAAACTTTTCCCGCAGCCCTCAGCACCACAGCGGAAAGTTCGGTCATTTCTAAAGTGTACACACACACACACACACACACACACACACACACACACACACACACACACGCGCACACACGCGCACACACGCGCACA
>JAOTRA010000027.1:99903-111460 GCA_026260255.1 Pseudolaguvia tuberculata | reverse complement strand
CACACACCCAACTTCAAACAACCACCACCAAAGCTATTCACAGCACAATATTTCACAGATTTCAAGGCAACAAGACACCGGACAACAATGGCGCTTAACCACACACTCAATAGACGCTCCCTGACTCGGTGTTGCTTGTCCTTATTTAAGGCTTCTCCAGGCCATGCAATCACATGCAGCTGGTTCCAATCAGGCTTTGCTTAACGAGGACAGAGAGAGAGAGAGAGAGAGCGAGAGAGAGAGAGAGAGAGAGACATAGCAAAAGAGACTGCACACAATTTTAAAAACATGTGCAGGCACAACACAGAACCACACAGAAATAATAATAATAAACAATATACGTCTGAAGACGTAACAAGATGAATAAATAATAATGAGGATCTAAATTCATAGTATTAAATAGTTATAGTTCCAGTTCCAATGCTTATGCACAGACAAATTACTTGTAGAAGTTAATAATAGTAATAATAATTATCATAATAATAATAGTGGGCGGCACTAGTGGGTGTTGTAGTGAATAGCACGGTCGCCTCACAACAAGAAGGTTCAAATCCCGACCGGGATCTTTCTGTGCGGAGTTTGCATGTTCTCCCCGCGCTTGCGTGGGTTTCCACCAGGTCCTCCGGTTTCCTCCCACAGTCCAAAAAAAACATGCAGATTAGGAGTGAATGTGTATGTGAATGGTTGTTTGTCTGTGTGTGGCCCTGAAATGGACTGGCGAGCCGTCCAGGGTTTACCCCCACCTCTCGCCCTATGTGAGCTGGGATAGGCGCAGCAGACCCCCGTGACCCCGGATTCGGGAATAAGCGGGTAAGAAGATGAATGAATGAATAATAATAATAGTAAAAATATCCACCTGAGGGCAGCGCGATGGCGTAGTGATTAGCACGGTCGCCTCACAACAAGATCTTGGGTTCCAGTTCCAGGACAGGGATATTTCTGTGCATAGTTGTCATATTCTCCCTGCGCTTACGTGGGTTACCTCCGGGTACTCCGGTTTCCTCCCACAGTTCAAAAACATGTACATTAGGTTGATTGGTAATTCTAAATTGCCCATAGTAGTGAATGTGTGTGGTTGTTTGTCTATGTGTGCCGTGCAATGGACTGATAACCTGTCCAGGGTGTACCTCTGCCTCACGCCCCATGTGTGCTGGGATAGGCTCCAGTAAACCCTTGTGACCCCGAAGCAGGGAATAAGCAGGATAAGATGAAAGAATGACATCATATGTTATGTGAGAATGTAAAGAAAATGGGAAAAGGTTAAAGCAGATAATGGGCTACTTACTCAAACCAGTGATCTTTACTGTGGTTCTCAGATATTACATGATATTTCAAACATTAGAAACAGACATTGTAACAATGATGTTGAAAGTAAACACAACAGACCTCCACCACATTGATCAATTCTACCATACAAACTTTGTAATGGTTAAAAAACTAGTAGAAGTAAAAAAAAATCAGTCTTTTATATGGGTGAAATGTTGAGTATATAAATAAATTATTGCAAAACTTTTCTAATTTTTGGGAAGAAATATATGTTGTATATAAATGTCAAAACATTTGCTTGAGAAGGATGAGTAATTTTGGTTAATATCCCATTCACAAATGTTCTGACATGATCCTGTTAAACATTAATAAATCTAGTATAGCTATTTTGTCTTATTATACAGGTAAAAATAAAAAATAACTCTTGCAAAACATTACAAACCTATCATATGAATATCAGATCAGTATAACCATCTGAGAACATTTCCTGATCCCACACCATATGTTCCATAGATGCTCAATAAAACAAAGATGCCTAAAAGAATAGCTTTTTTTTTTTTTTAAAAATGCATCTGATGAACTAATCCTGCCGATGCAGACTTATTACAGCACCCAAACATTAGTGCCATACCAATACAAAACGACTGACTACTAATTAGATTATTTAGTCACATATTTTGGAGTATGAAAAATACTAGCTTGCTCTGGATACTATTATGTGAATGTTTTGTTTTAGTAGGGTTTTTTTTAATTACTGGTTAATTGTATTTTAAAAAGGCAATTCAGCAGTCTGTAAGCACATTTACAATGTTGCTTACACGGTATGAACCTCACATCCTAATATTTTTAAAAACAGCCTGCAGATACTGTTTATGCAGATGATTTTTTAAACAATTGGCACAAAACTTAAAACTAAAGTTTAACTTATTTATTTTATATTCTAGTTAATTCTAGTATTCTATTAATTACAAGTGTGGCTACAAGTTTCTGTACTCTGTGTTTTTTCTCATCTTTTATATCCGATTACCTTATTCAGGCTCACATGGGTCTGCTAGAGCCTATTCCATCTCTCTGAAAGGCGAAAGACAGGAAAAAAAAACACCCTCCAGAGTGGTTTACCCTTCCACCACCACACACACACTCTCCTATGGGCAATTTAGAATAACCAGTCAACCTAGCATACTGTTTTTGGATTGTCTGAGTACACAACCGAAGGAAGGGGCGCATGCAGAAAGACCTCTGGCCGGGAATTAAGTCGAGCCTTCTTGCTGTAAGGCAACAGTGCTGATCACTAGGCCACTATGCTGCCCATGATTCATATGATTGCCCTTTATGGCAATTCACCTAGTGGTTCATTTTTAAGAGCTGGGAATAAACTGAGATACTCAAATATGACTGTAACGAACAATCATTGAACTGCAGACCATGAAGTCATGAGCAACATGCTGAACCTTTTACCCCAATTGACTTGAGTAAAGTTGCAACAACTATACGAGAAAGTTTCTTACGGTGCTGGAAGTTCTCAAACTTCTACAGTAATAATAAAATGGATTATGGAATAGTACCATTTCCATAATCGCTTTCAGTCTTTTTGTGTTCATGTGTTTTACTTCAAATGATCCATTTGTGTATCTGATCCAGCATTCAAGGTTTTCTCCTTTTCAACTTCTTCTTTCATACTCATCTGCAGTTTGCTCCAGATACACATGTCTCCTGTCTGTAGGGCCTCCATAAACATGTTGGTCTGCTTACGGAGTTGATTGAGTTCCAACTGAGTGCGCCGATTCTGTCGTATTAACTCTTTAGTGCGCAGAGTGATGTCTAGAAGGCCTGATTTGCTTAAAATATTGTATGTGTTGCAGAAACGCTTTTTCTTGTCATTCTTGTCAGAGTCCCTGTTCTCAATGATGCCATCTTTAAAGTGTGACTGGGTCTGCAATGTGTTAGCATGTTGTTCTGTGGGTTCTGTCGTGGACTTTTCCACATCAGGACAAGTGGCAGTGTTGGATTCAGTAAATGACGTTTGAGGCTGAGGTGATACTGGATGATTCCTGGAAGGTGTAATGTGGTTTGGAGTAAAGGAGCCGCAGGAGGAAATATTTTGTGCAACTTGCTCCTGGTCTCCATCAGAAGGATCCCAACAGCTGGAGGATGAGCTTGAACTCACTGGTGCAGCAACGGTGGAGCTGTCACTATTGGTGCTACTGCGTGAGCTGTGTGCTGGGTGAGGGGCAATTTTGGGATAGGACTTCAGGATAGGGAGGTATTTCTTGTGCTTCCGTCTCTTGCCTGGTGGACCTTTCGTCTCCGAAGCATTTCTTCGTGACAGTACTGGTTGGAGGAAGACTACCTGTGGCTGCTGTACAACCTCAACAGTTGGATTGAAGCCCCACGGCTTCACAGAGGGAGGGTTATCACCAGGCTGCCAACATATTAAAGTTAAATGTTTAGAAAATACATCTTTCTATAGAATAATAAATACATTTCAAGATTTGATTATCCACAAAGTGTTTAATATGCTTAATAGAATGTTGTTTTAACCTGTTTGAGAAGAACATTATTCATTATGATCATGGGTGACAGACTTTGAAAAGATCCCCCGATGACAGCCAGCTGAGACGTTTGGGACCTGGAACTGGACACTGCTTGTTTCACTGGCTGTGGTAGATCCTCAGTGTCTGTCTGGTCAACTAAACTTAAGTGCTCCGAACTAGCATCTATAAAAAAAAATGAAACAGACATAAGTATTATAACATGTGCACTGTTTACATGAAGTATTGTATTCCAATTTCAAGTTTAATCCAAATGAAAATATTTAACCCAGTTTATATTTCCAGCCAGGTTGAGAGAGATTGGCTAAACCTTTTCATAATCAGATAAAATATAAAAAGTCCTCCATGCAAACGTCTCCATTCAAATTCTGTTTCCATACCAGGTTGCTACATTTCAGTATTTCACTACCACTTCTTTCACTAGTCCTTATCTGGGACTTTCATTCACAGGCTTTTGCTCTTTGGAGGAAAGGAGGGCAGGAAGTCTATTGTTCGGAGCAAAGAATTGCTACAGAAAAGCTCAGTTTTATATACCTGTCTTTCCAAAAAATAATTTATAAAATCTTGTACTCACTTAACAACACAATGTTTAGAACTATCACAATTTATAATTCACAATTTCATGCCACAAACCTGAGAAACCCGAATCCCGTTCAGAATCCGGTTTGGACTTCTTAGTTTTAAATTTGCTCATGGTGGTTACAAGTCCTTCGTCTTTTATCTTCACACTCATACTCGGGTCAACTCGGATCCTGCTTACACTATGCTCACACTGTTACAGAAAAAAAGAGCTGATTACATCACAAAATGACGATTAACGATTAACATCATTAACTGATCATTAACACACTTTTCCTGTTCACTTGATTGTAGTTAGTTTCAATTTGTTTAAAAAAACTGTAATAAACACACAATTACATCTATTTAATGACTAGGAAATTTGGAACAGACTGCAATCTTAATAACCAGATCAGGCCAAAGCTGTAATAGAACCAATACTGCAAACTCTTATTACATCATATTTTATCAGGTGTATTAGATTATTTGCTGCATTTGACAGATGCCCTTATCCTGAGCGACTTTATATAACTGAGCAATTGCCGTCCAATCTGGTTGTGCAGGAAATCAAACCCTGATTTTCAATATTAGCAGTCCAACACCTTAACCACTGCACTAATACTTCCCTAGTATTAGTACTCACAATGAATTCTAATGCTAAATATTTATTATTTTACACTATTTGATGTTTAGGAGCAAATACTCATGTTGCAGCCATTATTACTAGAACTTTATTTTAGTAATTGATTGTGTCTGTTACTAATACAGACCATAAAAAATATGTTAGGATTTGATAACAAAATGATGTATTATTATTCATTCATCTTCTTGCCCGCTTATTCCCTAATACGGGGGTACAGAGGTCTGCTGAAGCCTATCCCAGCGCACATAGGACGAGAGGCAGGGGTACACCCTGGACAGGGCACCAGTCCATCGCAGGGTCACAGATAGACGAACAACCGCACACACATTTGTCCCATGGGTAAGGGCAGCTGAAAGAGGAAGGAGTTTTGACTCAGCAATCAATCTAATGTAAAATATTTTGGACTGTTTGAGGAAACCGGCGTACCTGGAGGAAACCCATGCAAACTCCGCAAAGAAAGATCCCCGGCACGGGAATCGAACCCGGGACGTTCTTGTTGTTAAGTTAACCACTACATCACCCCTATTATTATTATTATTTTGTTTAGAAAGTTATTGGGCCGTTACACAAATCTACTAGCTCCATGTTTAAACGCTACCTTCAGCGCTAGTTTATTACATTTAGCGTCGATTATATACAAACTCAATTAATGTATTGTCATATAACAGTCCAGAGAACCATTTACATGTCAGAATAAATTCACTAAATGTGATTTTTTTAAAACTTATTTTGTAAAAGAAATTCACCAAAATATTGTTAGCAAACTAGCATTGTTCTTTTGCCCAAAGTAACTAGCTGGCTAACAGGTTTCTTTAGCTAACATTGTTAAACACATTAACGGCTGAGTTGGGATAATGGAGATACAATAGCAGATAACAAATAAATGACTACTTTCTAAAATGTATAAAATTAGAGAAAAGTCTGTGTAGCCAAGCCTACCTTATCTTCTCTCACTGTGCATGTGAGTGTGTGTGTCGCCTGGTACACACTTCAGCAACAATCCACGATTCAGTACACGAGACAGCAGCCATGCACATGCACATGCACGCGCACGCACAGTTCCACACAAAAAAACTGACAGGAATAAAACTTTAATGTTTATTTCCCGACTTTCTTATACTAGGATTATTTTTAAAAACACATCCTCACAATTCTATCACTGTATTTATTCTATTGTTTTAAATAGAAACGATTAAAACAACCCGAATAGACGCCTTGGCGTCATCGCGTGTTCCCGCCTCCTAAACCTTGTCCTTGTTTTTGATTGGTCCGATCTACAACCGTTCATCTAACAACACGTGACCTGCGAAAAGCGTCCCGGGATTATTTTCCTGGGCTGTGCAAACATATCAATACTCATTTATTCCTTCATTTTCTTACCCCCTTATTACCTAATTCGGGGTCACGGGGGTCTGCTATAGCCTATCACATCGCACATAGGGCGAGAGGCAGGCGTACAGCCCGGACAGGTCGCCAGTCCATCGCTGGGCCACACAGACGAACAAGCACTCACATTTACTCCTATGATCAATTCAGAATCGCCAATCAAACTAATGTACATGTTTTTGGACTGTGGGAGGAAACTGGAGCACCCGGAAGAAACCCATGCAAGCGCGGGGGAAATAATGGGGGGGAAAAACTCTGCACAGAATGGTCCCCTCAAATCGAACCGTGGACCTTGTTGTGAGGAGACTGTGTTAACCACCACAGCACCACACAAAGGGTTGCATTATGTCTGTATGTAGCAACAAGGTCCCGGAGAAACATTTCACTGTATACAGATCAGTCAAATATGGTTGAAATGACAATGATGTTCACATCTATGACTATGATGTTACATACATTCTTCATGTAACCCTTATACAAGGTCTTGGTGGTCTGCTGGTAACTATACCAGCTCAGCAGGGTGAGAGGCAGGGGTACACATACACCCACCCCAATAGCAAATTTTTAGGATGATTAATTAACAGAAATGTACATGTTTGGGGATTGTGAGAGGAAACCGGAGTACAAAGGCTTGGGAAGAAGATGCAAACTACATACAGAAAAATCCTGTGCCCAGGAGTCAAACTCAGGACATTCTTGCTCTGAGGGTAACCACCACCCCATCGATAAAATATCTTCCATCCAAAGTATTCATCTTAAATTATCACCAGTATCAAGTTGTTTTTTTTTTATATCAGTCGCTATCTTCCTCTAAATAATAAATATTCTTATTGTATGGCGACCGAGCCAAGAATCATGCCACGCTATTATGTTCCAAAAAAATAATAGCCATTTTCTGAGACATTTATTTAGTTCACACAATACACACGTTTTTTTTTTAGACAGCATCTAACACTGCAATAAATATGTAAACTGTTTATTTAATCTATTGTTCAAGATTGGGGGTTTTCAGTGAAAAAATACACAGGAAATTAAACAATGTACCTGGGGCAAAAATATTGCAGCCTAAATATTCTGCCCCAGCAGTGTTATGTTAATTAATTGATTGATTCAGCTTCTTACCCACTTATTCCATACTTCGGGGTCACAAGGGGTCCACTGCAGCCTATCCCGGAGCATATAGGGCGAGAGCCAGGGGCACATCCTGAACAGGTCACCAGTATATCAAAGGGCTCCCATAGACAAACAACCACTCACACATTTCACTCCTATGGGCAATTTAGAAACACCAATCAACCTAATGTATATGTTTTTGGACTGTGGGAGGAAACCGGAGTACCCGGAATAAACTCATGGAAGCGCAGGGAGAACATGCAAAAGAAAATCGAAAATCCCCAGCCAAGAAATCGAACCTGCGACCTTGTTGTGACACGATCGTGCTAAATACTGCCACTACACTGTCTTATGTTAGAAAGCTTAAAAAGCAATTGAATCTGCTGAACTTGATCAATGCATTTATCGTCTGTCTGTTGCGAGTAAGATGCTGGGTTAAAGACTGCCACCTAGTGGTACTTTAACTGCTCTTCATATTGTGAGCAGCTACATACAAAAACATGATAGATATATGATTTAAGTTGTGTCTGAAAGAATGAAATGTAATCAAGCATGGATTATTTCTCTGTGGAGAATGCTCTTTTCATAAGTGGTGGGCCGGTCTTTCCCACATCATACAGTGACTCCATTGGAGGACTACTGAGATTGCACCAGTCAGGAATGCGGCCTGTCTGATTGTAGTAGTCTCTAGATACAGAGCGACTACCCAGGATGTCTTGCAATGCTCCGAAAATAGCCCCTGCAAATGTACAAGAGGAAAGAATGTAAACAAAGACAAGTTTCTTAAGAGAAATCTTAATTGGATTTCTAAATTATTTTATTTCCTACCTCCTAGCCAGGCAGTACAATTGGGCTTCGCCGGTGGACTGTGGATGCGAAAGCTCTTGGTGGCCAGAGCGTCACGATATTTGGGTTTTTCTGCCATTAAGCGTATTTCAGCCAACAGGCGATGAAGAAAGCCAGGCAACATGGCTGTTCCACCAATTACCATCAAGTTCTCCGACAGAACCTTACGTGTATCAATGGGGCACTAATGAGGAATAAACATTTAGACACAGGAGAGTATTAGCAATTAATAGCAAAATCTGTGCGATAACTCATGTAATCTGGTGGTGGTGCATTTTAAAATACAGATGCTTTTATTATTTGCCTGTTTTACCTTAATAAGGGTATCAAGCACCAAGGAGGCAATAGATTTTTCATCATTGTCCTGTTCAAACAAAATCTCAGCAACTGAGTCTCTAAAAACAGAAAATAATTACAGATCAATTTTTATTTATAACTCTTCCACTGTATGTTATGTATAAAATATTTTTCCACCCTTAGCTTGTGTGGTGTATAAATATTAATCTATACACCCAAGCCTTAAGTAAGTCTATATAACTGTGTAATACAAAAAAAACCTCAGCTCTATTGCAAAAATGTTGAACATGTTTTCAAGAAAAAAAGTTTGTAATTTTACCTAATCAAACCCTTAACATGAAGAATTTTCCTTCCGTCTAAAGGATAATCAACATCTGGTGGAGGAGCAGGTCTCTGTGTACAAAAAAAAGCTGCTTGGAACCATTTACAGAAATAATAATAAAAATTAAAAAAAATAAAATAAAAAAATCAACCAACATTCAGTTTCTTGAAAAAGATTTAATAGTAACTTTAAACACCAATCGAATGAACAAGGATTGTGGGGAAGGTGGTGGTTTCTGATACTGGAAAGACAGGGGTTCAATTCCTAGCACAACCAAGCCACCATTGTGGGCCCCTGAGCAGTTTCCTTAACCCCCAATTGCTTACTTTTAAGTCACTCTGGATAAGGGCATCTGCCAAATGCTATAAATGTAAATGTAATGTAGAAATCATAAAACCTCTACAGATCCATCCATGTTGAACTTGGCCTCCTGGATTTTCAGTCCTCTCTGCAAATCACTGACAAAGCATGTCTTCACTAAATCCAGAATTAATAGAACATAAAAAACCAACAGATCAGCCAATGCAATTCTTTTAATAATCTATCAGTGTTTTGCAGGTTACCTTTAATATCTTCTACGACAACTTCTGTAACAGTGTCTAAAGCAAAAACGCACAGATTTTAAAATAAAAGGATCAAATACAACTTTAACACACTATAAGCATTTATGAAGAAACCCTTGGGCCCAGAATAAGCAGGTTATAAATAAATAATTAGATACATTTAATTAAATAATATTCTGTATTCTAACAACAGTGGATACAAAAGAGAAACTTTACCCATGACTGTTGGTAAACTTTGGCCAGTGCTCGAGTCCATGTCCACTGTGCACTGCTCAGTCAGCAGACTGGACAACTCTCTGTGCAGGGGTGAGAAGAGCACATTGATACCCAGACACACTTATATACCAGATTCCCTCTGTAACTGAACTCCACTAACAGTTGGCTGAAGAATATGATCATCATAAAAAAAAAATCATATTTAACTGATATTTCTCTAAATCTAAGATATACAAAGATTTTAGACACATGGAACATATGAAAGATATTGTTATTGGTTAGAACATCACTTACTTGTGAATAGCTTTTCCACCCATGGGTAAGGCCTCCCATGCAGACAGAATAGGAATTCCTTCATAAACCTAGTTTATTGTTTAGGAAAACGAAATCTCACGTATATAAAAAAAATCCCTCATCTCTTATACATGTAGAAAGGATACAGGCAACACAAGTGTTTCTGTATACCCACAGTCCATCACAAGAGCAGAGTTGGCACCTAAAGTCATAATTGACATTAAATGGCTGGGAGCAAACAGTACAGATGGAACCTGGGTAAACAGGAAGACATGTTACATCAGAGAAACAGCATGTAAACATTTTAGTCATCAAAATTATTTCAGCTTTACAACAGAAATACAACCAATTCATTACCAATATGACCAATTTTTAAAAAAAATTTATTTCATTATAACACATTTCACAATTTAGTGTAAATAAGTAGTCATTTTATTAAAAACATCAAGAAACAGTAAATAATAATAACAAAATAATAATTAGGGATGTCCCAGTCAGGTTTTTTGCCCTCAAGTCAGAGTCATTTGATTTTGAGTATCTACCGATACAGAGTCCCGAACCGAATGCTTAAAGCTGCTTCCGTATTCTACTTTGCCGGGATGTAACACTAGTGTCTCTGCAACAAAGTGACATGTTGCACGTGTTGCTGTTTCTGTGTGGAGTCAAGAGATCTAACTTTGTGCCACCGCATAACTCTAGGTGTTAAAAAATTAAGAGAGTATATATACACATATACATCCGAGTCGTGATCAGGAGGTAACGTTCGATTCCGATCGAGTCTAAAACCACGTGATCTTAATTCGGGCCCAATCACTTGGTCGGAACCAAACTTTGCCTCCTGATCACGACTCGGATGTAATATATATATCCCTAATAATAATAATAATAATAATAATAACTTGGTATTTCAAATGTATGGAATAAATGCTACTTAAACATATACACTTAAAAATAATTTTTTTTTTTAAATGTCCTTGTGTTTCCCTTAGTCTCAAGTAAAACATCTTGCCCAACCGCACTTACATGTTGCGGAATACATGGCATAAAAATATATACTACGCAGATAGAAATGTTGACAATTAATTACACTGTATCACAGTCATATCACCCAGCATTACTTGGTACTGTAACATTTTCTTGCTGAGTTGACAAATCTG
This sequence comes from Pseudolaguvia tuberculata, assembly GCA_026260255.1. NCBI lineage: Eukaryota > Metazoa > Chordata > Actinopteri > Siluriformes > Sisoridae > Pseudolaguvia > Pseudolaguvia tuberculata. The sequence continues at coordinate 100,247 of JAOTRA010000027.1, read as the reverse complement.
CTTCAAATCAGTTCCAATACTCAAAGTCTGTTACCTCAAAGTGTTTAAAGAAGACTCGTGACAGTGTCTCTCTGAAGTGTGAAGGGCAGAGGATGGACTCAATTATAACCACTCTTCTGTCACGTGGATTTACAAGCAAATGTCTACAAATACAGCAGCTCTGATTTAATTACATAACCAAATAACAATAATGACAGATGTACACACTGTGTGGAATGTAGGTTTTACCTAAAGTACAATGTGTGGATGAACTCCTTCAGGTTGGTGTAAAGTTCGTCTGTGTTTATGTTGTACTGCACCACCTTAATGGGCTGAGAATAAAAATACATGATAATGATATATAT
>JAOTRA010000027.1:60387-75871 GCA_026260255.1 Pseudolaguvia tuberculata | reverse complement strand
TGAATGAATGAATAATAATAATAATAATAATAATAATAATAATAATAATAATAATAATAATAATAATAATAATAATAGGGCAGCGCTGTGTTATAGTGGTTAGAACGGTCGCCTCATAACAACAAGGATCCGGGTTCAATTCTCAGGTCGAGGATCTCTCGGTGCGGAGTTTGAAGGTTCTCCCCGCGCTTGCTTGAGTTTCCTCCGGGCACTCAGTTTTTTTCCACCGTCCAAAATATGTACATTAATCAAAATTGCCCATACGAGTGAATGTGTGTGAGTGGTTGTTCGTCTACGTGTGGCCCTGCGATGGACTGGCGAACTGTCCAGGGTGTACCCCTGTCTCTTGCTCTGTACTGCAGTACGCGTGCCAACCTAATAATAATAATAATAATAATAATAATAATAATAATAATAATAATAATAATAATAATAATAACGTGATTATTATTAGTAGTAGGTCTATTCTCAAAAGATAAAATATTACAATAAAATAATATTTTTTGCATCATCCAGAACTTTAGAACTACTTAGGATAAAATGTTGAACATTAGCGTTGTTTATTCTGATGGTTGCTTTGATTTGTTTGTTTGTTGGTTCGTTGCTTTTTCTTTAGCTAAACAGCGTTAATTCCGCATTAGTGTTTTCTGTAGCTTTGCCCAAGCCTCTCCGTTTTGCATGCTCCTTCAGAGTAATACAGGGGTGGAGCTCTGTTTGGAGCTCACAAAGGTTTTACAATCTACATTCATCAGCTTCTCTTTTACCCCCGGCGCTTTATAAATGAATAAAAAGTTCGTTTTGGATAAAGAAACTGAATCATTCCCAAAAGTCAGTGTTAAACTAAGAAAATCCTGGTTGATCCATGTTTAAATAAAATATTAAACTTCCATTTTCAAGTCAATACATTCGACATCTCTGTTTCCTCAATTGATCAAAAAGTTTTTCTCAAATGTAGAACAACATCCAAAGAAACAATATAAATAATAAAAATAATAAAAAAGCATACATGATCAGAATTTACATAAATTAAAAGACTTAAAAACAACAATACAGTAATAATAATAACAACAACAAGTTGTTTATTATTATTATTATTATTATTATTATTATTAGTAGTAGTAGTAGTAGTAGTAGTAGTAGTAGTAGTAGTAGTAGTAGTAGTAGTAGTAGTAGTAGTAGTGTTAACACTATTATTTGTAGTTCTACACAGTATTTTCTGTTAACATTATCTCAAAATGTATAAATCATAATAGAGAAATTAAATAATAATCAGATTTATGCCATATTTACAAGTACAGCTTTTCCTGCAACGAATTCTTTATTGTTTTCGTTTTAATAACTAAACATATTGTCATATTTTTCTTTATCATTTTGATTCACATTCTTTGTGTAAAAAGATTCCGATTGGACAGAGTTGTTTCTTAATCTGACCATCAATGAAACCGAGTTTGAGTTTATCATTACATTTCTTTTGTAGCTTTTCACAAGAACTGAGAAAACAATTCATTTTTCCAAATTTAAAAAATTCACTAATAGTTTACTCTTATATTGTTTATATTTTAAGAAAGCCTTGCATGTGACCAGAATTGTAAAAACTCTTTAAAATCACTGAAAATAACCCAATACCATATTATTATAAATGGCTAAAAGAAATTATAAATGGAAAAAAAAGCTTGTAAAATGATATCTTTAATAAGATTTTTGTTATTTAATTGATATAGCTCGGTACCTGTATGTTTTGCTATAGTGAAGTTGTACTTGAAGTTAAAAATGTGTGTATAAAGACGTGTTCAGTCAAAACAGAAGGATAAAGTTAAAAAAAAAAAAAACCCAAAAAACTAAAGCTGATTACATGTCTTTTAGTATGTAAAAAGTCTTTGACTTAAGAGGAAAAGCTTTAGTAACGATAGGTCTTAGACAGGGTTAGGGATGTTTAATGGAAACATTTAAATCTGGGATTAGGATTTTACTGAACACACAACTTGGACCAGATCAATACTTGGATCATCAAGGGACTTTTAGTAGGACACGGTTCTTGTATCAGGAATGGGTCCAATTAAATTCTGTCTTCAGGGCTGGTGTTACCAGAATGGACTTCACATTGATCCTTTTTGGGATAAAAAGATTTCTTTTCTGCAAAAAGATTTATGTCGGAATATTTTGGTTCTTTTTTAATTTTTAACTAATTAGGAATGAATCACAGCACACAGATGATACACAAAAGGATGTTTATAAAATTGTAACGACTTAAATATCAATTAGAAACAATTCATACTTTAGTAAGTTATGATGGATTTAATTACATTATAATATTTTTTATAGGACAGAAAGAGCTTCCTCCTTCTCTTGAAATTTCCTTTAGTCGTGGATAGCACGGTTGCCTCACAACAAGAAGGTCCCGGGTTCGAATCCGGGGCCGGGATCTTTCTGTGCGGATTTTGCATGTTCTCCCCGCGCTTGCGTGGGTTTCCTCCAGGTGCTCTGGTTTCCTCCCACAGTCTAAAAACATGCAGATTAGGTAGATTGGTGATTGTAAATTGTCCATAGGAGTGAATGTGTGTGTGAATGGTTGTTTGTCCATGTGTGGCCCTGAGATGGACTGGTGACCCGTCCAGGGTGTAGCCCTGTCTCTCGCCCTATGTGTGCTGGGATAGGCGCAGCAGACCCCTGTGACCCCGTATTTGGGAATAAGCGGGTAAGAAGATGAATGAATGAAACAACCAGAATCAAAAGGTATAGGTGCATGTACATAGATTATTTTATCTATGCTATATGAATGTGGGTTTGTCCATGTGTGGCCCTGCGATGGACTGGCGGTCTGTCCAAGGTGTACCCCCTATGTGCTCTGGGATAGGCACCAGCAGACCCCGGTGACCCTGAATTAGGGAATAAGCGGTTAAGAAGATGAATGAATGAATATTAATTAGTCAAATTATTTTTTTAAAATCTTAATAGTTTATACTTAGTTTATACTCCTTAAAGTTTACTTTTTGTTTGATCAGGTCCTCCCTGTGTATTAGACTGCTTCACATATCCACTCCACAGTATGGTCCAGGCTCATGAACCTTTAGTTCATCCGAGTGTGAGACCCCCAACTGACCGGGATTACACTATATTGTTACTAGAATAAATTCACACTAATTTCCATAAGACTGTTATATGTAAACATTTGAACATTTAATTTTTATTCTTTAAAATGTATTTCTATAAATATAATTCGATTATATTAAAATGATTATTGTATTGTTAAAAGTTTTATTGAAAAAACACATTGTTATGAAAATAAACAATTATGGCTTAAAATCATTCAGTTGATCATTCTGAACATACACAGATCAACATTAGAGCAGATGGGGAGGTCATAGAGGGATGGTGGTTTTTGGGTTTGTCAACAGATGCTCCTTGCCAACTTCCCCCTCTTTTCCTGGCGCACCTGTTTACGGCTGTAGATCTCTCATGTCTCTGTGTATGTTTGGATGTAAAGCACATAAATGCTGGCACGTGTAGGTCTCTGGACACTTATGTCGGTACATTGGTCAGTGTTCACACTTTATTAATCAGGAGTGTGTAGGAGATTGTATGGGAGTGTGGCAGAGTGCGTCGCAGTGATGCCCCCCTGCCTCCTAAAGCATGGTGAGCGTGTCCCCTCTGCCCCCCGTCGTGACTACATGCCTGGCCACCTGCTCTGGGATTAAGAGTACATGCAGATTACACACATCACATTGGAAATACACTACTGAAAATATGCCACACAGAATAATAAAGTCTTTACAAAACAGAGTTTAGGATTACAACCGGTCACCCTTTAAAATGATTCCAATTATTAATATAATGTTATTATAGTATTTTAATATATTCATTTTAGTTTCCAGCAGACCCATGTGACCCCGAATTAGGGAATAAGCGGGTTTGATTATTTTATTGATTTTTAACAGAAGGATTCAAAAAGCTGGTGGTCTTTTTTTTAATTTTCGGTAAATCATGATTAGAAAGTTAGCTCTTATCCAAAGTGTATAAATTAAAGCAAATAAAAGTCATCATCCAATCAGCATTCATTCTGAAGGGAAGTCTTATTTATGCTTGTTTGTGTCGTGCTTTTGTCTGTTGTGTTTACAGGGAAGTTACATCTCTTTGTTATGGGGAGCAATTAGAACAGCATGGCCTACATTTAGAGACAAAAACACACAATGACTTATAAACGAGTGACAAAGGAAAAGAGAAGTGGTAAGCGTATATAACCAAAGAGGGAAAAAACCCCAATAAACAATAAAATTCACAGTATTATTTTACAAACTCTATAGTGTTTATCAGTCACAGCCACAAGTGTTCTTCTTCATATGGGCTTTGTACAATATTCTGTTGTGATTTTTATTTCTGGATTTCTTTTGCAGAAAATAATTTAATCTAAAAACTATTTTTAAGAATTTTACTTAATAAATTATATATTGAACAGGATCAATTAAACCATGATGGGATGCTACATTTGATGCTGCTCTTCTTTCTTTCCCATGTGACCTGATTAGAAAGTTACTGAAGCATGTAAAAGAGATGATTTTGACTGCCCTCGATGATGTTTGTTGAATTTCTAAAAAAATTAAAAAAAAAAAAAAAAAACAAGGAGTCTTTTGTGTAAGAGTGTGAGAAAATCTTTGAATAATTGTCATTCATAACACAGTCCTTAGTATATGCCCTGTCAGCGGTTTGGCACTTAAATGTTTGACGAATGGATGAGAAAAATGATTATATTGATCGTCACCAAAGTAAAAACACAAACAAAGAACACAAATTTTTATTTTAAAGGAATTTCTTGTCTCGATGGGAAATGTTTGAAACCCTGGTTTAAATTAAAGTGACTATAAATTATGACCGGTCATTACTTAGTAACTTACTTACTTACATCCACCACCACTTACATACACACACACACACACAAACACACAGGGAAAGAATTGTTAAGGTGAAGAAAGAACAAGGAGTAGAAGTCAATTTGCGAAGTTCTTCATCTCCCTAAGCTGCCGTTCTGCTGCAATCTGATTGGTCAATGCTGTTATGACTTGTAAATAAGGTGCAAAACAGGAAGATGCTTAGTTTTTCCTACTAATCTCCTCCAGTCGTTCTTTTAATCTCTCCCTCTCTTTCTCTTTCCAGGGCTTCAGATTTGTCCTGACCTACTTAACCTGTTCATCTTTCTCTAAACCATCCATTTTCCTAAAGAACCTAATCGAGTCTTATGCTATAATAAAAGATTCAAGTGTTTGCTTACAAGAAAAATCCCTGTTGTGCAGTTTTCAAACAAATCTAATGGAAATTAAAAGCTCATAAACAAATTTGACTGATTTGACGGGCAAACAAGGATGCTGGACAAATCAAAGATTGTTTCCTAAGATGAGAAAAATGAAGAGGAAAAAAAAAGCTGTATAAGTGGTGCTTCCCCCCCCCATCCATCCAGCTTCTTACCCGCTAATTCATGTGGGTATGCTTAAGCCTATCCCAGGACACATAGGGCAAGAGGCAGGGGTACACCCTGGACAGTTTGCCTCTCCATTGCAGGGTCACACACTAAGACAAACAACCACTCACACACATATTCACTCCTATGGTTAATTTTGACTCACCAATCAACCTAATGTACATGTTTTTGGACTGTGGGAGGAAACCGGAGTACCTGGAGGAAACCCACACGAGCGCGGGGAGAAGATGCAAACTCCGCACAGAAAGATCCCTGGCCCGGGAATCGAACCCGGGACCTTCTTGTTGTGAGGCAACCGTGCTAACCACTACGTCACTGCGCTGCTCCCCCAGTTCATTAAAAAGTTTGAAATCCTTTGCTAGCTTTTTATCTCTATAAATAGGTTTATAAAGATTTAGCCAATTTATCATATGACATCAGGAGCTAAATATTTTGCATTCTCATCTCACTTCTCGTCTCATGTTCATGTCCAGAATCCCATTATTAGCTCCGTATATGACCATAGATGAATATGGTCTGTGCTCCACCTGACTCCACCAGTTGTTTTTTCTTGTGACCTTTGTTAGTAAACTTGGAGTAAACAACAGTGACTCTTACCCTGCAGCTGCTCTACATTTACATTTATATTTACATTCTGTCATTTTGCAGATGATCTTACCAAGAGTGACACAATATGTAAACAGATGAAAGGACAACAAACAAAGTACAAACAGGTCTCATGTGCCGGACACCGGTCTCCGGGACGAAATCCGATTATTTTTTCCCAAAAGCATTGTAGGTTAATGGTCAGTTTAAACACATTCCACTTTTCCTGGAATACTAACCGACTCTAACAATTGCTTTGTATTACAATGGTTAAGGTTTTGGACTAATTCAAGATCAAGGTTTGAGTCGCAGCCCCATTAAGGTAGGGCTACTCAGATCCTGAGCAAAGCTCAGCTTATATGTATATGTCATGTGTTTACGAAAGAAAAAGCTATAAGATTCATGTAATTCATGTCGGTGAATCAAATATTTATATGCACATGCTTTTTAGAATGAAGTGGCCTTTACCTCTTTAAGCTTGAATTCGATTCTTAATTAAGAGAGATTTATGTTTTTTTTATTTAGAACAGACCTTTAGTACTAACAGCTAAAACTTTTCTGATTCTTATCCACTTATAGACTGGACATCAGTCACATCAACATCATATATATCAAATCAATAATAAAAAAATCTATTAATTCATTATTAGCATCTATCATAAATGTTGGTTAGCCATCTGCCAAAGATTTTAGTGCAGAATGTTGTCAAGGGGAAGTAGTGGCCTAGTGGTTAAGGTGTTGGACTAATACCAGAAAGACCATGATTTAATTCCCAGTACTACCAAGCCACCATTGTGGACCCCTGAACAAGGTCCTTATCTCCCAATTGCTCAGTTGTAAGTCTCTCTGGATAAGGGCGTCTGCCAAATGCTTTTATTTTATTTTATTGAGAAGTAGGATTGGAGGATATAATCTGCATCAAATTATTGATAAGGGATCTAAAATCCAGTGGATCCCAATTACAGTCCTTCTTTTCTCTTAAAACCTGACATTTATTGATGTAATCCTCATTTTTCATTTAGCTATTTGTCAATACTGCTCCTTAGAGTAAAGTGGGGTAGCTTGAATAAGATACAAAAAAAACCCCAGCAGCTAAATTTGACTCCACCTTCTCATGGTCACACTCTCTTACTTTTTTACCAGATGATTTGCATTGGGGCTTTTTTTCTGCAATGCGTCCTCTAGCCAGGAGTTGTTCTTCACGGTCAGCTCTTGCAAAATCGTTCATCCCTGTCGCATGTAAACAGCAGAAGGGGGACAACAACAAAAAACACAAAAACAAAAGGTCACAGGAGCCACAAGGCAACTGTGTCACGTCTCATTTGATTTTCTTTAGGACAAATTTGGCGAGTTTAGAAGAAATATGGGTTATGGATGGTGAAAGATGTCAGATGGCAGTAATTGTACAATAAGCTGATCTGTATTATTTGTAAGATGCTTGTCAAGAATTAATACATGTCAAGAATTAATACATTTTACCCTTTAAAATGCATACCCAGGATCCAAGAGTCACAAAGGTCCTGGGTTCTATTCCTGGGCAAGAGAGTTTGCATGTTCTGCCTGCGCCTGTGTGGGTTTTCTCCTCCGACAGTCCACAAAACATGTACATTAGGTTGATTTGTGATTCTAAATTGCCCATATGAGTGAGTGTGTGTGAGCTTGCTCATATGTGTGGCACTGCGATGGACGAGTGACCGGTCCAGGGTGTACCCCTGCCTTTTGGCCTATCTATGCTGGGATAGGCTCCAGCAGATACCCGTGACCACTGAATGAATGAATGAATGAATGAATGAATGAATGAATTAAAGAATGAATGAATAAACTAATATACTCTATGTATAGATAATATAATGATGCTGGAGAAAGGAGCAGGAAGAGACCCCATCAGCGCCACCAGTGAAAGATAATAACATTACGATTCATTACCCCATTACATTATAACTATATACCTGGCAGGCAGACAGCGTTCACAAGATTCCCTGTCCAAAATAGACTATAAACAAATTATTTTGGAGACCTGTGTAATATTATCCCACATTTCCCAGACAATATTTCTACTCTAGTGTGGTCTGGAAAAGATGTGTTGCTTCTGGGGTTTCAGTACAAAGAGCAAAAAAAAAATGTTTCAACAAAATACAGTCTACTTAAACTTTTATTTAAACATTTATATGAATCTAGGGGAAAGAAATAAAGTTGCCCAAAGAATAAATATAAGTCAAATAAAAGCAAGGTAACATCTGGGAGGTAAAGTCTGGGTAAACAGCCGCGGTTAAATTAGATTCAAATGTAGACACAGAGGAACGTGATGATGGCGGTGAAACAGCAGAAAGCGTTGCTGCCTAACAACCCCAAGGTCATCATTTGTCCTAAGCTCAAGTTACTGTTCACATCATGTTTCCGTGTCCAAAAAATGATCATTTTATTAGCTCTCATAAAATGTATAAAAAAACATATACAATGCAGATGTATTATTTTTGACTGGTTGTTTCCACACGGGCGGTGCAGTGGCGTAGTGATTAACACAGTCGCTTCACAACAAGAAGGCCCCGGGTTCAATTCCTAGGCCAGGGCTTGCATGGGTTTCCTCCCATAGTCCAATAACATATACGTTACACATTTACAGCATTTGGCAGACACTCTTATCCAGAGAGTTACATTTGATCTCTTTTATACAACTGAGTAATTGGGGGTTAAAGGCCTTGTTCAAGGGCCCACCATGGCTGCTTAGTGGGATAGGCTCCAGCAGACCCGCGTAACTTTAAATTACGTTAGAAGATGAATGAATGAATGTTTCCACATGCTTTGTTAGAATTTGGTGGCAACAAAATGCAGCTTTTATTTAGACCTTTATCGTCCTGGACATCGGCCATATTCCTTCCTGCACTGTTTTTTCACTGTCAGAAATCTTTATTGCAGAAACAACTGTAGGCTGTATAACTGTATATTATATGACCAACCGTTGAGCCACCTTTTAATAAATAATTCACTGCCCTGATCTTCTTTTGTTAGCAGAATAAATATCCATTTACAGATGCCAATATCTATACTCAATTACTTTGCTTGGGACCCAGTGGCAAGTGACAACTTGGTGCTGGGAATCAAACTCAGATCTTAAAATTAAACTAGTAATTAAACTAAATAAATACTCCTAGTGAGACCACGTCTCACGTTAACCAGCACTTCTTGCTTGGCACTTAATAACTAAAATGGGAAACATAGCAAACACTATCAAACTCTATTAAATATTATCTTGAGCCCTGAATTAAGATCATAGCATAATTTATTGATACTTATGCAACGTATCTTAAGTCTGTGTTTCTGAATCTGCAGTCTAAATTTCCAATAAAATTCACATTAAGCAGGAATTCCTGATCTTTTTGGACACTATCAATATGCAAACATGAGGTTGGGCCTTCTACCACACTTATTCCACACAAAACATACTATTACATTACCGCTAGTACTGTTACTACTATTAAAACAGACCTCTGGGTGGCCTGGTTCTGCATAGTTTTTTAGAATTGGCCTAACTGCACCCCAGCAGTGTCCCTGCTCACAATGGTCAAACCTACTCATCTGGATTCTTAATTAAACACTTTCCATTCTAATACACTATTCAAATAATGTCAGAGCTCCATGAGTGTATTTATGAGTCATCTGTCCTGTGGTGTATCTCAGAACTTTAGAGTCCTGTAATTGCTGCCTCAGGTTCTAGGAAATATTCATTTATCTTCTTGCCTGCTTATTCCTTAATTCGGAGTCACTGGGGTTTGCCGGAGCCTACAGAGGAAGAGAGGCAGGGGAACACCCTGGACAGGGCGTCGGTCCATCACAGGGCCCACATAGACGAACAACCACTCACACACACATTCACTTCTATGGAATCACCAACCAACCTAATGGACATGTTTTTGGACTGTAGGAGAAAACCGGAGTTCCCAGCGGGAGCAAGCACAGGGAGAACATGTAAACGCCGCACAGAAAAATCCCCAGTCTAGGAATCGAACCGGGGACATTCTTGATGTGATCTATTATCACATCTTAAAAACTTTCATTTATTAAATGCTATATGAATAACCTTTCTGAGGCATCAATACAGATACAGAATAGCAATAAATAAAATACATCTACACTAATAAACCAATAAAATCACTCACCATCTCATAATTATTTCATGATGTTCTGAATGGATTTCTATAATTTATTTTTTTTTGTTAATATGTTAAATTTGATATTGAAAAAGGTTTAGCTGTTAACCAAACTCGAAATGAAAAATTGCCAGTCAGGCTGTGAATTAATAAATGAACCGAAACGTAGTGTATGGCAGTAAAAAAAGACAATGTTGCCATCTACTGGACAAATGTGTACAAACACAAACTTTCTTTCAAAGCAAAAAACACACAACTAATGAAGGAAAAAAAAAACTTCTGGGAAACATTTATTTTATTTCGGTTTTGACTAATGATTATCGGTGCACCTTGGGTTCAAACGTAGTCGTGTATCTGTGGTCACTGTGTGTATCCATAGCTGTAGTTAAGGCTTCTTCAGTGGTATGTGACAGTGGAAAAGTCATAGGTTATGTGAGAGATTTTACAGAGGTCAAACAAAAAGTGCAAACTTTTTACATTGTTCAAAACGACCATATTTAAATTTTGGCAACATCTTTAAGGTATGTCACATAAGGGATTAATTCAGTCAGTGTTAAGACTAGACCAGAGATTTAACTAGTATTCCCTTGGTACAAAGAACAAATGATGAATGATGTCACAAATCGGGTTAGGACATGATAACTCGGGGCACTTTCTCCCAGAGCAATCTTCATATGCTGTGATTCAAGGCAAAAATTCTTAAGGTGACTTAAGATACAGCACAGAACGGTAACAAAGACGAGGAACCACACGTATAAACATACTCTCTGCCTTTGTGGTAAAACCCTGTAGTGAGAAATAGTGGATGGTAAATTATATAGACACAGGCACACGTATCTCCACCCCTGCGACTGGTGACATGGCAACTGAGTGCATGGAGACAGTGTAAACTTTAACTTGAGGAAACCTGAGATCACCCATGAAGTTGCTAGAAATTGGACCAAGAACATTATGTGGGGTAATAATGGCAATAGAAGGGCATTTTGGAGCCATCAGTAAGACACTGAACCCTTTCAATGGGTGTATATGTGTATGCAGGACAATAAAACTTTGTCAAGATGTTCTCGGAGTGACTATAATCAAGAAATGCATTAACTAGGCAAAAAAAAGGAAAGGAGGATCATACCGCTAAATATTAATTTTAGTTGTGTAAACAAAATAGATCAGCTCAGAAGTATTAGTGGTTATTGATACAATGCATCATTAAAACATACATGTTCCATTAAAAGAAAAAACAACAAAAAAACATTTCATTCAGTTGTATGAAATAGTCCTTACAAGCAAGAAAATCGAAACGTAACATTTTCCACTTCCTGTTTATATAAAAAAATATGTTTAGTTGAAGTCTCTTTTCTTGCATGTGAGGTAAAGTGGAGAGCGCAGCTATCTTAACACTGTGTTAACGCTTTCTCCTGTAAAATAGCCTATCGTAGACGTGCCTAGTGCAAAGTCTGCAAGTGGAGAAGTGATTTAATGGGTGATTTCAACTTGGAGTTACTACAACAATGAAATTCTTTCCAGGAGTGCAGTGATGTTCAGATAAAAATATATATATATGAAGCATTTCCATGTAATGATAGCACCAAGAACAGCAGAGTTATTGTCTAGGCAGAGGAATTGTACATTCATCACACTGCTTACTAAATTGAATGTTTCCTATAATGTTTTGGAAGTGTGACACAGTGAGGCAGATGTTTCTGCAATGGGCTCTTCAGGACTTAAATCATATTGTCACATGAAAATAATATATTGATACATATATATACGTGAAACACTTGTTATATAAAAAAAACTGACCTTAGGCCAAAGTTTAGTAACACAACCATGTACAAAAATATTACATCTGGACTACTATTGTGTATACTGCAGCTACTTTCATTTAAATGATTAATGACTTATAACAATTTTTTTTTTAAAGAAATCTAAAAAAAGAATAATAATAATAATAAAAAATCTATCACTAGGGCTACATTTCCCAAGCACAAACCAAAGTTCACCACACGCAAGCTAGAATCAGGTAGTACAAGCTTGAGTCATTGCTTCTTTCCTTCTAGCTTTAGTTTAACTCTAAGACGGTTTATTGCTAAAGATGGGTGTTGTTAAAGAATGTTTCCGTTAGTGTTAAGTGCAGGAAGAGATCATTAAAAGTACAAGACATTGCGGAAGCAGTACAAGTGGAGGTAGAAGTCCATCGATGGCGTGGACATTTTACTCCCTAGATTAAAAGCTAGATGTAAACTTCTGAGTCGTTCACTTCCTAACCTGAAATTCCTAATAACTCGAACATCAATGAGACGCACTCTAACTTTCCAACAACAGTTTCAATATACAATAGGTGTGAAGTACATCTTAAATCATGGATGTACTTGGAACTGTAAATTTGTTTCAGCTTCATAAATTCTGTCTGGAATTAGTTATGCAGGTATATAAACGAGTTTTGCTAAATCACAAGACCTTGTAAAAAAAAAAAAAATAATAATAATAAAAACAACCAAAAAAACTGTTCTTTTTTAGTTACGGTTATTTAGTACAGATCCCGACAGCTGTTTCAATCAATTATCCATATGCTTCAAATACTATGAATATTATCTGCCACTTTAACTGACCAAGCAGAGTTAATGTGACTCACTAGCTGGTCAGTGCCTGACTGTAAAGAAATAAAGTAATATTACTTGCAAGATTAAAGATAATTTGTTTGCCAGGCTAACTTAGGGCTGCATTCATATGCAAAATACACATACTGAGTTCTTTGTGTGCATATACTAAAGAAGCTACGGTAGATTTGCATGTGATTTCAGCATGTGTATCTACAGTAGGAACACACTCCCAAGGAAGCAATCCTATCATGCTTTGTACCCCCTGTAGCGATGTGTCAATCCACAGGCCCTTGAAAGATGAGGCGGGTGTAGCCAGGTGTGCCTATCAGAGGTGTAGAGCAAAACGGGCATATGGGCTGAAAGGCATGGGTCCCGTGGGGCAGCGAAGTCTCAGCCCAATACTTTGCTGTGCTCTCTGAACACACGTGGCCGCATGGAACAAAAGCGTGGGTTGGAGCCCCTGCGTCCACATAGAACGCTGGCTCACAACCCAACCATAACGGCACGTAGGGACCAACTGATCGACACAACGGACACTCCCGTCTTCCACCTGTGTTAGGGCCTCCCTCCCGCTCACGGCTGTGCTCAGGTTTCTGGCCCCAGTCATGTCGGCCGTGCACGTGACCACAGGTAAGGTAAGCCCATGGCTGGCGTTCCTCCAAGCTGTGGCTACGGGGTAGGCTGGGGAACGCCAGAGTGCTGAGACCTACAGGGCATTGTGGACGTGCTGCATTGAGCTCCAGCCGCAATGCATCCAGGTGACGTAAAGTAGGTGCTTTCAGAAGGCCTTCAGCTGTGCGCCACAGTAACGTTGCACCACACAGGTCTACCAGAGAGCCGTCCTTCAGAGCGCTGCTTTCACCCTGAGCCTGGACCAAAAAAAAACAAAACAGTTTAACATTTAAGAAAATGACTAGATATGACTATCATGAATGTAATGGAAAGTCAGTTAGCAATTTGTGTTACAGTAGATCACACTTGAATATAAAAGTACATGTTATAGCTGCTCATGCAAAATAAATTTGGTCTACATAAGACAATTCATTCCAGCATTTTTTATAGATATTTTTGCTAGCTGCTGATGCAAACAAAGTGCTTGGTACCATTTACATTTTTACTACTCACCAATTGGCCACGGATGGGTCCAGATCTGGTCTCTCTTAGAGTGTAGACATTTCCACAGACAGAAATTTCCCTCCACATGCCCTGCTTGGAATCTTCTGGGAAACCTTGAGGATGCATCACCAGTACTCCGTTGGTTGTAAGTCCATCCATCTGACCATCTGGATTCTTCCACTTAGTTGCCTTTTCCTGCAAGTAGAGAACAAAATATAAAGAACTGGACATGGATAGCAAGCAGGGTTGGTTTTTTTTTTCTTTTTCAGTTTTATTCTTCTTGTGTTTTAATTATCTAAGTTATAATTATTTAAGAAAGTAATTCTCTCTAGACACATCTACAAATAGATGCCTCTCTTACCAGTAGAAGTGTGCAAATGTCTTATTAAAATCTGACAGCATGCAGAACATGATTGACACCTTTATGCTGCCCGATATATGCACTGTCTTATGTAATCAAAAATCTTGAGCAATACCACTGAGCGATACCAACCCCGAGAAAAATATTCTTGGAAGAGTCAAAGCCAGCTGCATAAATACGGGCAGTGTAGGGGGAGTTGCGCTCACACACCACCCTGCAAGCAAAGCGCGAGATGGTGCTGGGTGCAACAGAGTCCTCACTCTCTTTTGATCCTCCTGGTGTATCAGTCACCACAAAGTCTATGGGGCTCTCGGTAGAACGGCCAATCTACACAGAAATACAAACGATTCACCCATTCAATTATTTATTAAATTAACAACATTCAACTTTCAGGAATCATACATGTTGAGACAATTATTGAAAGGAAGAACATTTTTTATGTTGGTATATATCTCTGGTACTGCTGAAATACAGATTTATAGAGTGTTAGGCCAGAATAAAAAATAGCATTGTTGTTTTTTACATTTTGGCCTGTAATTTACATTCCATTATGTGTAGTGGAGCCAATATTGTTACTAAGAAACAGAGATAAGCTTTTATTATTACACGATTACAGGGATATTTTATTTCGATGCATATCAGTTGGATGAGACAACTCCATGCCCTTATTATAAATTTTAAAAATCATTTATTAAGCTTGTGCAAGCCCTGTGTCCTTTAATCTTTCACGCGTATTGACCGTCTAAACGATACAGGAATGCATGACATGTACCATAACCTCGCTAAATGGTAGAATGGTAGCATTTGGCTTTTATTTTGCCTAGAACATAACTTAGGTTTAATTCCTTGCTTTTCTGTCCACTGATTTTCAATATTTCCTTCAGCGGTTTGAAGTCAGGTTATTTGCAGAAGTTACACTGAAGGAGTACAATCTTCTTACACAGTGAGAATTTTATTAGAGGAAAAATGGATCGCAGTGGCCTTTTACCGATTGTCTGTGAACGTGCCAATCTAACATTCAAACATGACAGATTTTAGCTTTAGTGTCTTTTAGGATTTTCGAGACAGCTAAAATCGCACAGTGTTAACTTGGCTTTGGGAACATAAAATGTTTTTAAGGAAATATATATCAATTCATTCATTCATTCATCTTCTTACCCGCTTATTCCCGAATCCGGGGTCACGGGGGTCTGCTGCGCCTATCCCA
>JAOTRA010000027.1:31426-52966 GCA_026260255.1 Pseudolaguvia tuberculata | reverse complement strand
TATATATACATACATACATACACATACAGGTAGCTTATAGGTACACCTTTGATTATAAAAAATAAACACTGCATTAATATACTTTTATAGAGCAGTAATAGACTTATATAAAGCATTATTATACTTATGTAGAGCATTCATAGACTTATATAGAGCATTAGTATACTTAAATAGAGAATTAATATACTTATATAGAGCATTAGTATACTTAAATAGAGAATTAATATACTTATATAGAGCATTAATAGACTTATATAGAGAATTACTATACTTATATAGAGCATTAATATACCTATATAGAGCATTATTATACTTATATATAGCATTAATATACATATATAGAGCATTAATACACTTATATAGAGCATTAATATACTTATATGTTTCCTCCTGTGTTCTTTTAATGACATGAGAAATGTAATCTATAACTTAAACCTAAGCCCAATAAACACTACATTACCAAATGTTGTTTCTCACCTGACCATCAGTTCTTTATGTGGTTCTTCTCCAATCTGATTCTACAAATATGGAAGCACACAGCTTTACATGATAAAAATAGCATTACATTATCCATTTACTGGAACTAAGAACTGAAACTTAAACACTGTTCCAGCATGACAATGACCCTGAGCACAAAACTTCTGGTCTCTCTTATGTCATGGTATTTGATTGCTTTTATAGTGGGGGAAAAAAACACAGCTGCTCAGCATTAATCTTAACATCACTGAACCCAAACCTCATATAAGTGTCTGATCTCACCAATTATGTTGTAAAATGTTTAAAATTGCATTTGTTTGTGATACTCAGGTGACCACAAACGTTTGGCAATACCATGTAGCTCAGCGACCTTTATTCCAGTTGTGCACAGTTAGTCAAATCAGTGTTAAGAGCCCTCACTAATGATTTGCTTGGAGGATGGGAGGGAAACTTAAGAGCTGTGTCAATACTACAAATCAAACTGTGCTGTGAGAACAGCTGTAAATTTACCTTCTTGCTTAGCATTAGACTGATGAATTAGACAGTGACAGTGTCAAAGCCAAAGATTATGTTTGCACTACTACGTTGTGGATTGTAATTTAAGCTAATTACATTAATGACTAGACCTGATTTGTAGGAAGCCAGTGATCTGACTCAGCAGAGAAACAGCAGGCGTCTCCCAACAGACAAGCTTCAAGAAGTTTGTGATAATGTTACAAACTTCATGTTACGTTCATTCATCTTCTTATCCGCATATTCCCAATTAATTTAATATGTCATAACCAGATGACATTTTGGTGTTTAATAAAAGTAAGTATGTATATTTGTCACAGCATAGCCTACTGTATTGTATTGGTGAGGTTTTTTTCTGTAGAAAACAGGATTAAAAACTAGGTGTGTTGCCTGAGTGAACAATACAGGGACCTAACAAAGCCTTGTTTAGTCTTATTGGCTTCTGACAACACACCCTCTTCTACAGAGTAAAACAGAACTGCTGTGTGTGTTAATAGAAGGGTTGGAATGTAAACAAGCAGAAAACAATAGAGGCATATTTGTGACACACATTCATTCGTTCATCTTCTTACCCGCTTATTTCCTAATTCGGGGTCACAGAGCCTATCTCAGTGCACATAGGGCAACAGACAGAGGTGCATCCTGGACAGTTCGCCAGGGCCTCACATAGACAAACAAGCACTCACACACCTTCACTCCTATGGGCAATTTTTGACCTACCAATCAACCTAATGTACATGTTTTTGGACAGTGGGAGGAAGCCAGAAGAAACCCACTCAGGCGCGATTTTGTGAAACATACTTATTAGATAAAATTATTTTTGTTGAAATGGTACTTGCAACAGAGCAGATAATTTGCTGATGGTTGAGAAGCAAACAGGTCAGCAGTAGTTCAATGCCACCCATCCAGAACTTAAAATGGTATGATGACCGTTTTCTCCATAATCTTTGTCTATTGCATGACTCATTGAAATAAAATCATCCAAAGCAAGCATTCTCAAAATCTCTGTAACCAAAGACTCCATTTGCATACTAGTTCACTCCAAAACTTTTTTATTTCAAAACTATTTAATTAAAATGTAGTTTTTTCTGTTTCTGAATATTTACTTAACAGAACATCATCTGAAGGTCATATCAGAGATGTCTGTTCATAATGTTGTTTTGTTTTCAAGTTGTTTTGCCTTAATCTCATTCAGCGTCCCTTAAAATGTTAAAATATTACCTATATATATATATATTACTTAAAATAATGTTGGTAATAGTGTACAAATTGAAACATGTTTTCTACAAGAGTCACACAAAATCTTTGCAGTCAGCCATGATGCAACCTGTTTTCACTTTTGGGATATTCTTATTTTTACACTAACTATGTAGCACAGACCTTACATACCTGTATATATGGAATTTAGATATACTGTACATTGGTATAAATTGGAATTTGGTATATAGAATGACCTTGATTGTATTTGAAGCAAGAGAAGCTTATTTGATTAGTTTAGGAATTTATTAACCCAACGATAGCAGAGCGTCCTTCATTTCGACAACAATCACTCTGGTCTGGCATCAGGTCAAACTCCACAGCAACTTTTACCTTATAAATATGTTCAGTAAAATGCAGCTTTTGGTCTGTTACTCCCTAAATACAGTATCAAATTATAGACTGAGGTAATCTGATCAAAGACTATCATAATCAGCTAAACACACCATATCTGGACTTAATGTGCCACGAAAGTTAAACATATCTTTCTTTTTTTAACCAACACCAAGAGCAGCTGTCACAGACCTGGAAGCTCTCATGGTTCTATTCAGCGGTTTCTACATTTATAGAATGATGTTACAGTTCTTCTTTCCGATTTCCCAGTTGTTCTCAAATTGCTCTTAGCAGTTTGCTTCTCAAAAATTATAGAAGTATTTTGTCTGTCAAACACATGACTAATATCCTGACAGGACTTTAAAAAAAAAGCACATCTCTGTTCTGATAACAAATATAAAAAACCATAATGTTTTTATAATGTCAATATTTCAGTTGTCTTTATTCTTTGGAAAGAATGAATTAGACTTTAATCCTTTAATCCTTAATCACTATCAAAGGATATCCTAATAATAAAATATAATAAAATATATGTAAACCTAGTCAATAAAGATTAATGAAATGCCAAAGCAGAAAAACAATGACATGCTATGAAATTATTACAGATGTTTAGAATCCAACAAATATCTCAGTTTAGATGATATACTTCATCTTTGATTAATGTTTATTACATTTACATTTTTATTTAGTTTTTTTTTTACATTTTATTTAACTTGACTTGAAAAATCTTTATAATTATAACAAAAAAACAAAACTGAGACTTGCGTGTTTGTGTGTGTGGGATATTATTTAGAAGAATGAAGCAACTGAGTAAAAGTTCATAACTTTGGGTTTTGTTTAATCAGCTACAACAAAAAGGAAAAAAAAAAAAAAAAAAAAGAAGAGATCGTCATGTTGCATATAGAATTCTGTGGTTATGAAGAAATTCATTTTACAGAGTACAAAAGAAAAATTAAGACAGGCCAACATTGACCTAATACTGAAAACATGTTCCTCTCGCTTTACTCAAATTACCTCTGGGCATGTTTTTCAAAAGAAAGAAAAAACCCAACAATTATTCTATATTCACAATCTTAAGGCGTTCATTGCTGAACTGGGATTTCTCTTTTTTCTCGCTCTTATCAGTGTAACAATGTTCTCTAATACAAGAAAGCATCCATTGTAATTGTCTGATTATATCTAGCAGTTGATAAGTATTGGATTTGCAGATTAGAAACCAGAGCACCATGAAAAAAAGTGACTAAAGGTAGTAGGATTAGTAAACACTTTTCCAGGTACAAGGTTTAAAATTGCTTTAGCAAACGGTCCTTGTACTTGTTTCCTCGCTGACACCGGCGTCTCTGTGACTTCTGCCCAGCTTGTTCATGTCAGCTCATGTCAATTAAATATTATAGTTATTAACTATATTGGAATATCCAACACCAAATGAAAAGGAAAAGAAATTTTATCTAGTTTAAACAATTTTGATTTAATATTTTCCGGATTCTTGCTACATGATGGCAGGGACAAATTAGTTATGTGCAGTTCTAGGACAGAGAACATGTCCGGAAAGAAAGAAACTTTGGTGTGTGTGTGTGTGTGGGTTGCGCCAGTTATTAACAACTTGCACTACATTCAAGGGCAAACTGACTTCCACGAAAGCATAACACGAATACAAGTATGGTTCTGTGGCTAAAAGAAAATATGATCGGACAAGGAGAAAAGCAGTGGGTTAAAAAAAATATCTGAAGAACAAAAATCAACATCTCCATGTTTCCAAAGGAAAACTTGTAAGTAATTATTGAAATGCAATAAGTGGCAACTGAATGTTATAATTCTAATAGTGCCAAAAGCAAACTTAAGAGCCAGCCAAAAGAATTGGAACACAAAAGAAAAGAAAAAATTTTCAGGCAATGATCAAGATCAACAGGAACATAATTATGCACAAACATTTTATGACAAAAACCAAATGATTTGTTAAATGCTTCCATTTTATATTTACTTTTTTAAATCTATTTCTTCTGCACTGGCCAGTCCAACTGAGGATTGTATTAGGATTTGTAATTTGAAGTGAGCCAGGTCAGGCCTTCATATAGTCCATCACCTGTGGAAGCACACGATGGCTGCACATACCAATTCCTGTCTCGGATGCGAGTCAAGCCGAGTTTTTCTTGGATCTCGTGTGGCTTCATTGCATCTGGTAGATCTTGCTTGTTGGCAAATATCAAGATGATGGCGTCCCTCATCTCACGGTCATTAATGATGCGATGCAGCTCCTGCCTGGCCTCGTCAATGCGATCTCGGTCAGCACAGTCTACCACGAAGATGAGCCCCTGCGTGCCAGTGTAGTAGTGCCGCCAAAGCGGTCGGATTTTGTCCTGCCCTCCTACATCCCACACATTAAACTTTACATTCTTGTATGTGACAGTTTCCACGTTGAAGCCCACAGTCGGAATGGTGGTAACAGACTGTCCCAATTTGAGTTTGTAAAGGATGGTTGTCTTACCAGCAGCATCAAGTCCAAGCATCAATATTCTCATCTCTTTGTTTCCAAAGATCTTTGAAAGCATTTTCCCCATCTTGTTGGTTGTACATAAATTATCTTTAGTACAGAGGAAAAATATGATTTTGGAGTTTGGCTATTGTGCCTTTGGCTTATGTGCTATGTTAAAAATGTTAACTTTTGATGTAACACCACAATTAAAGATACTGTTACGGCCTGTGAAACTATTGCTTTGTACCTAAAAGTATGGCTTTTATTTGATACAGCAGAACTTCTAAACCGGATCTATTCTTGAAATGAATGAATAAATATGGAGGTGATGTAAATAAGCAGACTTCCAGAATTTGACTTAAATGTCTTTCGGAAAGACAGATCTATAAAAACCCACTCTTAATCTTTTAAGACTGCTAAGCTTTCCTGAAGCTGCCCGTGCGTGCGTGTGTGTGTGTGTGTGTGTGTGTGTGTGTGTGTGTTTTAGACTTCAGATACACAGCGGCCCGTTCGGTGGTCCGCAGTAGTTCCGTCTTCCTGCTTGTGCGCCGGTACTCCGCTGCCTGTAGACCCTCGGCACATTCAAGCGGCTGGGATTTCACGATTTCATGATGATTATTGTGCAAATAATGGCGTGATGAATGAATGAATTTACGACGCACAACCAGACGAGAATAAAATCCCCAAAGGTCATTGATTGATACGAGTTTCCGTTCACTGTGTCTTCTCTCCCTGAAACACAGGAACCGTTGAGAAAAGGGAGGGGTAACAAACAGGGACAACTTTAAGCGATACTTTCCCGATTTATATGCACCGATGTGGAATTTACAGACCCACAATTCGAAGTTAAAGAGAAAAAAAAAACATATTACCTAGAAAAGGCGTTGCAGACCCGAAACCGGCAATCCCCTGTCTCGTCTTCCCCCCTCCAGAGCAGTCGCCCGCTTTAGTCCTCAGCCGCGCTGTGTTACCGGAAAAGGTGCGGACCTGCTTCACCCGCCACTTCCTCTGAATCGCTGCTGCGCTACGCCATTTAGCGCCGAGAGGCTCCAGCACAACACTATCCACTGCTGAATGATATGGACGCCATTCACTTTCAATCACCCTTTAATTTCGCGTTATTTTAAACAATATTGATGGCTTAATCATTTATTAAACGACCACTAAAAATAAAATATACACATGATTTTATGATCACGTGGTTCTTTTCAATCATCTAAAACAAATGCGGATAGCCTACCAGAGGAAACCAACTCGCTGGCGTCATTTTACGTAATGGGGCGGTTCTGTGTGACGTCACGTCGAGTTTAAATAATGCTTCAACACATAAAGTAAAATTTTATAAACGTATAAAATTATTCTTAAATAATAGGATATAATATAATAATTCATATTTAATTGTGAAAAGATTTATCAAATTATTAAATTTATAAGAAGTAATGGCGGCTTTCTGTGCAGAGTTCTCCCCGTTCTTGCAGGGTTTCCTCTGGGTACTTCGGTTTTCTCCGAAAAAAACATGTATATTAGTTTGATTGGTGATTCTAAATTGCCCATAGGAGTGAATGTGTGTGTGTGTGTGTGTGTGTGTGTGTGTGTGTGTGTGGCCCTGCAATGAACTGGTAACCCGTCCAATTAGAGAATAAGCCGGTTAGAAGATGAATTAATTAATAATAAGAATATTTGAATATTTATATATATATATAATTTAATTTATATATAATAAATAATATAATTGTTAGCAAAATACTACATAAATATTTATTTATGTAAAGGCATACATTTGTTGCTTGATGTATATTGTATGTTTTTTTATTTAATTTCTCTGTCCTGTGTTAAGGAGACGATAATTTCTGCATTACATTTTTCTTTATTTTGTCTATGCAAACATTATTACTCGAATATCTTTGAGACATACTTTTATCTGGTGTCTACAGATGCAGATTTGTCCTCTAAATGCCTGGCTGGGCAGATATGTATTACAAAAAATTGCACTACACTTTCATCAATTCAACCATTGTTAATAAAAACCTAAAGTTTTGCATTTAGTTATTTTTAAGTGTTTTTCTTAATAGCGTAACTTTCTTTTGGTAAGAATACCATTTATAATCTAACTATTGAATTGATTACTTGTCATCCATAAAATGATTTGGTGGAACGTGGTTTGGGCAGCACTGTGGTTTAGTGGTTAGCACTGTTGTCTTACATCAAGAATGTCTGGGTAGGGACCTTTCTGTGTGGAGTTTGCATGTTCTCTAAAGGTTGACTTTGGTTTCCTCTCAAAGTCCAAAAACATGTATTTAAGGTGATTATAAATTGGCCATTCATTCATTCATCTTTGTACCTGCTTATTCCTTAATTCAGGGTCAGGTGGTCAGCTGGGGCCTATCCCAGCGCACATAGGACAAGAGGCAGAGGTACACCTTGGACAGGTGTATACCATTATTAGTGAACAATTTTAGGGTGGTAAACTGGAGGTAATAATCCTATTAAAAATACAAACATACACAGAAATAAACTGCAGTTAGAAAGTGTAGAGCAGAGTAGAATGTGTTAAAGTGTTTTGAAACATCTCATTAATCGTTTACTTGGTTATGAAGATTAATACATTGTGTATTAAGTAGTAATGGTAGCCTAGTGGTTAAGGTGTTGGACTAATTCCAGAAGAAGGTGGGAAAGGATTCTAATCCCACCTTCGCCAAGCAACCACTGTAGGCCCTTGAGCAAGGCTCTTAACCCAAAATTGCTCCGTTGTAAAAAAGAGCCAAAATGTAAGTCGCTCTGGAAAAGAGCGTCTGCCAAATGCCAAACTGAAACTGTAACATCCGGAGGAAGAATTGTAAATTTTAATATATTACAAATCCTAATCCTAGCTCATTTATTCATTCATCTTCTTAACCGCTTATTCCATAATTCGGGGTCACGGGATATATTGGTGCCTATCTCAGCGCACAAAGGGTGAGAGGCAGGGGTACACCCTAGACAGGTTGCCAATCCATTACAGGGCACACATTCAACCACTCACACACACATTCACTCCTATGGAAATTTTTTAATCACCAATCAATCTAATGTACATGTTTTTGAACTGATGGAGGAAACCAGAGTACCTGGAGGAAACCCACACAAGCGCAGGGAGAACATGCAAACCCCATACAAATAGATCCCGGGCCGGGAATTGAACCCGGGATCTTCTTGTTGTGAGGCGACTACTCCGGTTTCCTCCCACAGTCAAAAAAACATGCAGATTAGGTTAATTGGTGATTCTAAATTTCTCAATGGAGTGAATGTGTGTGTGAGTGATTGTTTGTCTATGTTTGGCCCTGAGATGGACTGGCGACCTGTCCAGGGTGTACCCCTGCCTCTCGCCCTATGTGCGCTGGGTTAGGCTCCAGCTGAATAAACGGGTAAGAAGATGAATGGATGAATGATTGAATAAATTCCACACAGGCCTTATGAATCCAACACGTTTGCAAATAGTTAGTTACCCGCCCATTCAGTAGCTGTAGAGAGAGTGCGCATGCGCGGGACGATCGTGCCCTTGTGTAGCTGCGTTGTGGTGAGGAAGTGTAGAATGAACGCTCGTTAATTCGACCACATGTTGTTTAGCCGATAACGTCAAAACTCGAGATTTTTATTCCTGCAAACCAAATTTCATGGAACAATCTGGTACGTATATGTTCTCGAGAAGGTTTTATGTTTGATATAAGTGCATTTAAATGTATGCGTGAAGTAAGTTTCTGTTCTATCGACGACAATGTATACAGTTATTAGCATAGCGCTCGATTTTTTTCGTCTGATGTACTAGGCCTCAAACCAAGCCTTTACTGCTCTCTTATTTTTGCTAGCTGTTTCCGATCGTTGTTTCATAGATTTTATGGTTAAATATAATAAATAATACTGTCTTCTAATAGTATTGGTTGAATTTAGTTTCTAGCTTGTTTTTTCTTTAATGAAAATTGTTTCCATAAAATACACCTTCGGCTTACGAGGTAACTTACGGGCTATAGTTTTCAGGCTAACTTTGTTAGGCTAACGTTAGCTATTAGCCTGTTTTTTTTCTGTATATTGTTGACCCAGTTGTATTTGCAGTTACAGTTCCATAAAGAAACGTATACACAAATGAAAAATATAACGCAACATGTGCACTGTAATTCTTTAATGTGCTTATTTGTTATTTAAAAAAAGATTAGTTCAGAAAGCTAGCACGGACGGCTAAATGTGCTAAGTCGTGGTGTTAGCATAAATTCTTCTATATCGACATCTATTTAGATTTGTGAATATACAAACTTTTGTGGACAATTTTTTTTCTCTCTTATCCCCTTGTTAAAAGTTGGAACTAGCATTACATGTATGTATTTTGTTTTGGTATAATAAAATTTGGACTTTCGCCCTATGCGCGCTGGGATTGGCTCCGGCAGACCCCCGCGAACCTTATTGAGGAATAAGCGGGTTAGAAGTTGAATGAATGGACAAATATTTTTTTTTAAATCTTCCATAGTAAATTCCGGTATTAATCCAGCGTTTCTTTATGAACAATTATCTCGGTCTCTTTACTCAGTAGTAAACACAGTAGTAATGACTTATTATTTCCGCATCCTCATTACCAGATCACCCATTCAACAAGTTTTTCTATAGTGTGGATCTGAGACATCTAATAACTAGTGTTTAATTTTGATTAGATCACCTCACAATTCTATTACTGAATTTTGTGAATTTCATTTGGAAGTCAGTTTCACTTTTTTGTTTTGGTCTAGATTTGCAAATCCCAAACGAGGCCATGACTGGAATGGTTGGTGCAGATGCCTCTGACAATGGTGATGCTACTCCTGTAGAAGGTGCAGGAGATGGTTTTGTCCCCGAGCTTCCTAACTTGGCTCCTGGTGCTCAGTGGTCAATGGATCAAGTACCTGATACTTTTGCTGCACTTGCAAATCAAGAGAACCCAGAACCGGGTCAGCTGGAACAATATGAGATGGATGGGCATTCACAGTCTGCACCAGAGCCGAAATCTGGCAATTATGAACAGCATGATGAGTCAACATATTCTGAGGGAAATCAGCCTGAAACAAACCAACAGGATGGAGAGGGCTATCTGAAAGAGTTAAGCTCAGAAAAGCAAACTGAAACTGGCAGCTCGGACAGCCCAGCTAATATGGAGTTGGAGGATGGACTGAAGGAGGAAACTGAGGCTGGAGATGCTTCTGCGCCAAAGCTGTTGTACCCTTCTGACTTTGAGAGGCTGTATAAGGTAGTTGAGGATGATCCAGAAGATTTTAATGCCTGGGTATATCTCCTGCAATATGTTGAACAAGAGGTGAGTCTGAATCTTGCATTATTTTCTGAACAGGTTAAACAAAGACCATGTTTGATTTAGATGATAAACGGATGTTTGTGTGTTTCAGAATCACCTGCTGGCCTCCAGAAAATCTTTTGATGCCTTTTTCCTACGCTATCCCTACTGCTACGGCTACTGGAAGAAATATGCAGACATAGAAAAAAAGCATATTTGCATACAGGAGGCTGATGAGGTAAGGTGTCTGAATTTTTTTAATATTTCACATATATACCAGAATGACCTGGGTTCGATTCCCACCTCCACCAATCACTGTGGGCCCTGGAACAAGGCCCTGATCCTTAACCCACAATTGCTCGCTTGTAAAAATAAATAAATAAATAAAGACCAAATGTGAGTCGCACTGGATAAGAGCGATATCTGCCAAATGCTAACTGTATATAAAGTATATTTTATACTTTCATGTTTATCCCCTCAGGTGTATCGCAGGGGTCTGCAGGCTATCCCACTCAGTGTTGATCTTTGGCTTCATTATATAACTTTCTTGAAGGAGAACCAAGACAATAGTGACGGAGAGGCTGAGAATCGCATACGGGCGTAAGTACATTGAGCATGTGTCTATGATGACTATTTCCTTGACCTGTTTGCATTCTATATTCAAAACACTTTTTTTTTTTTTTTTAAATCCAGTGCCTATGAGCATGCTGTTCTTGCTGCGGGTACAGACTTCCGATCTGACCGCTTATGGGAAGCCTATATCAACTGGGAGACTGAACAAAACAAGTTGGCCAATGTCACAGCAATTTATGACCGTGTCCTGGGTATTCCTACTCAGCTGTATTCCCAACACTTCCAGAAGTATGTATATGTCATATACATATATATAATATATATATATATATATATAAAGCATGTACGCTGTTCCTGAAAGATGTAGTGATTCAATATACTTTTGTATTTCCGTGTATACATGTTAAACAAAAAGTTTCACTTAAACTTCCTGTTATTTTTTCCAGATTTAAGGATCATATTCAAAATAATAACCCCAAGCACTTCCTGTCTGAAGAGGAGTTTGTTCAGCTGAGGTTGGAACTTGCAGCCGCTAATAAGCCCACTGGAGAGGGAGAGGAGGAAATGCCCGCTGAGGATCTACCGCCAGGCACAGATGACCTCCCTGACCCAGCAAAGGTAGGAGTTCAGGCTGAGATCTTTGTGGGTTTTAAACATGTCAGGGATAGGGAGGATCCTACCTGATCCTGAAGAGAAGCAAAACTGTACAGGTTTGAAGAGGTGTTTTTCCGTTAGCAGCCAATGACTACCTGAGGATCCAACTTGGCATCCAATCAGGGAGTCGATGTAAAAGTGGGATGGGACCGTGACGGAATCGCACCGTCCCTCAGCCCTTCCTCGGCTTGGGTCACAGCTGATGTGCAGGGTGTGCATTCCATACTTATCCCAGCGCAAGATGCTGCTAAATTCTCTCAATCTCATGGTGATGTAAAACCTTGGTAGCTGAATATGCAGTTTGCACGTCACTCGAGATAAGTCAAGAATATTGTAATGCAATAATTGCATAATTGTCTTTCTCCTTTAGAGAGTCACAGAGATTGAGAACATGCGACACAGGGTGATCGAGATCCGTCAAGAGATATTTAACCACAATGAACATGAAGTCAGCAAGCGCTGGGCTTTTGAAGAAGGGGTAAGTGTTCATATAGATGTTCAACCCCATATTTGTAGGAACTAACTTCATTAAAGTTGAAGTTTTTATTGAATATTTTATTGTTTCCAATAGATCAAGCGTCCATATTTTCATGTGAAAGCCTTGGAGAAGACTCAGCTGAACAACTGGAGAGAGTACTTGGACTTTGAGTTGGAGAATGGGACTCCAGAGCGTGTAGTGGTTCTGTTTGAGCGCTGCCTGATCGCCTGTGCCCTGTACGAGGAGTTTTGGATAAAGGTAAATAGAGCTCCGTTCGCAGAGACCTTCGTTCCTCCTGTCCCCCCCATCAACGTTTTCACTTCCTCAGTTAAACTTCCTGCACTCTTTGCGTGTAACGTTGATATTTGACTGTATCTGTTGTATTAGGGGATGGCCAGCTTGCCACACAAGATTTGAGTCCAGCATATGCCAACCTCGTTGCATCTCTCCGTCTCCCACTACCTTACAGAAACTTATCTTATTGGTTCCATGAAGGTGCTGATGGGTTTAAAACAGAAATTCTCAAAACGATCTTGTCAATGGAAATTCACCGGTGCAGGAATCAGAAATGAAACCTTGAATTTTGTGTTCTTTCCCCTTTCTACCTTTTCCCCTTATCCCTCTCTTTGCTTCTCCTTTCCCCTTTCTCATCTTTCCTTCTTTACCTCTGAAGTATGCCAAGTACCTGGAGAGCTACAGCGTAGAGGGCGTGAGACACATCTTCAGGAAAGCCTGCACCATCCACCTTCCAAAGAAGCCAACCATCCATGTTCTCTGGGCTGCCTTTGAGGAACAGCAAGGTTAGTTTTATTGTACTGTTTGGTAAACTGTATGCGGTGAAGTTTAGTATGCTTCAACATAAGATTAAATTTAATTCAAGGCCCCAAATGATTGTCTTTATTTTATTTGTAAAGTTCAGCACTGTGCTGTTTACTTAAGAAAATATAAACTACATGCCTGCTAATCACAATGCTTGACTTATTATTCTGTATGAATTATATCTCAATCCATAACCAATAGTTCCCATAACATCTTTACAGAGAACCTAATCCAGATGATTAAAATTTTAACCTATGTCTTAGGAAACATTGAGGAAACTCGAGGTATCCTGAAAAGCCTAGAGGACGTGGTTCCTGGATTGGCCATGGTGAGGTTGCGTCGTGTGAGCCTTGAACGTCGTCATGGGAATTTGGATGAAGCAGAAGCTCTTCTGGATGATGCCATCAAGAATGCAAAAAATGCCAGTGAATCGACCTTCTTCTCTGTAAAGTTGGCCAGACATTTATTTAAAGTACGGAGGAGCGTTGGAAAGGCAAAAAAAGTATTGCTTGAAGCCATTGAAAAGGATGAGGTAAACTGGCTTTTGCAGAACTTTCCTACATTATGCCAGACAACAATTATAATTCATTGCATTAATAGTTGCTCTATCTTGAGACAAACCAACATGTATTTTCAGCAGCTCTTCAGTGCTGTTTAACTGCCGAACATCGATTTCCTGGTCTTATTCTAGTTTTGCTTTTTCTCACATTAGACCAGTCCTAAGCTCTACCTGAATCTGTTGGAACTGGAGTACAGTGGTGATGTGCAGCAGAATGAAGCAGAGATCTTGGCTTGCTTCGATCGGGCACTCAGCAGTACCATGCCATTAGAATCACGTGTAACGTTCTCTCAGCGGAAAGTAGAGTTTCTCGAGGACTTTGGAAGCGATATAAATGTGTATGTTCAAAATTTTTTAATTACTCTGTAGCTTTTAATTTTTTGTCTGGGTTAATAAAAATTTACTTTGCCTTATTTTCCCAATGATTAGGCTTGTATCTGCTTATGAACAGCATCAAAAACTTATGAATGAGCAGGAGTCTACAAAGAGGAAAGGCGAAAATGGGTAATCTACATCTAAGCGTTTGTTTGACCATTTTTTTGTAATGCTTCTTTTAAAAGCTATTCCCATTGAGCTTAATATGGAAATCAACTTTTTTAGTAATAACACATCAAAAATGTCTGTCTAAAATGGTTTCTAAAGGTCAGAAGAACCAGATTCAAAGAGACAGCGCATGGATGATGACTCGGCGGCATCTGCGCAGATGATGCCAGACGCTCAAGCTAATCATGGATACAACTATAACAACTGGTATCAGGTATGTATTTGTTTATAAGGAAAATGCTGTTAGGTATTAAGACATAATGTGTGCACCCTGTCCAACCAACCCATCCACATTTTTTTCCCCCCCTTTTTAATAGCAGTACAACTCCTGGGGCGGTCAGAACACCTGGGGGCAGTATGGACAGTATGGACAGTATAACCAGTACTACCCACCACCCCCAACATAACTGGTGTAGACTGGTGGAGTGATGCCGGAGGTCCTTTTACACGTTCTTATTGCTACTCTTGACATTCTTGGTCATTTGACATGTTTTTGTGTTGAGCATGTATGATCTAATTGAATTTGTTTTCCTGTAAAAACCCAGAAATGTTTAATTTTAGCTTTGTTTAGTGTGCTCCCTTGGAAAATTAGTTGTTTTTGGAATTGGTATGAAAGATAAATTCTTGAAGTCCTCCTTCCGCCTTTCTAAATGAGACACCAACGATTTTGAGCCAAATGTGAAATGAAGGCTTTTTATTTTGAATTAATTTCATAATAAAGAGAGTGTTGAGAAATTTGTCTATAATGTGGAGTATGTCAGTAATTCATAATGGTGTGGAACTTTTTCAGTGCAGTTGGTATCAAGTCATTTAATCAGCTTTACATTAGTGTGTAGTGAGCACAATAATGAGCTGGTGTATTTGACATGAATTGTTTTTGCAGTGCATAACATGAGTCAATAAAAAAAAAAATTATAAATTATTCAGCAAAGAGATAAAATGCTTAATTTAACGCTTAGTTTTGTTATAAGAAATACATTTATGTAAGTTAAAGTAATATATAATAAGGGAATGTTATGTAATTCTGAAGACATTCACCTCTTTCCCATTGTAGCGATTAAATTGTCATTGAATTTACTTTACTTTTTGCACACATTTTGACAAGTTTTGGGCAGTAAAAAACTTTAATCAAAGAAAGACAGCTAAAGATTTTCTTGATAACCCTAAAAAATATTTCACCTGCCGCCACTACATCCACTACACTGAATTTTTTCCCCTTGTAATTTGCTTAAGTAAACAAAGTAGTCCATTCAGCACTAATAAACATATGAATGTGTACTGAAGTTTGGCAAAGTTTAACGATGAGTAATGATTAAGCTGTTTTGTCTAGTTTAAAATACATTTTTAAAATATCTAATAAGACACCTAGTAAAAACATTGTCAAAGGTTACCGATGGATCAAATATATTCTAGAGGTGCCGCAAAGTGGAGGAAGTTAAGATAATTTTATGGATCCCCCAGAGAGATCTGTTATTACCGTTTTATTCTGCTCTACTTAAGTTTTAGAAAAAAGTTATTTTTAGACTACAAAGAGAAAGTCCTGAATCTTTTACTCAGTCTGGAACATAAAATAATTTTTTTAAAATGATGCTCATCCACTGTTTTGAGATGTTTCATTTCAACAGAAGGTTATGTAAAGACTGTCTATTCACAATTAGGGACCAGTCTTGTCTTCAAGGCCAATAATATACAATAATGTTCCATGATGTTGGGATCTTCTGTACAGGTATTGCTTAACTACACTATTACATATTCTAGAACCTCTATTTTCGGCCCACTGCCTTCTAGATAAGCTGTTTTTATAGGGGGGTTTCCCCTATAAATGAGTTGAAACTTATTTAGAAAATTGTTTTATAGCAGACTGAACTTGTATGATGAAAGAGTTTTTGATCGCTTTAATATTCAAAGTAACCGGAAATGGACAAAAAGTGTAATCTCCGACTTTTACAATGACATATTTAGCAGAAAGAGCTTTAGCATTAATATAAACAAAAATAAATTTCTGATCAAATGTTGATTATAATAGGACGTATTTTCTTAATTTAAATTTATAAAATATTTTTTATATATTACTATTTGTTATATAACGCCCTCGAGCTCTTGATCTGTGACGTAATCGGTTCCCATAATGCTTAGCCTTGCACATGCGCACATCAGACAACGCGCTGGTCCTTTTCTCGCTCCATTTGGACTGGTCGTCAGCGTTCAATGTGAGGCCCGTTTCTCTTTATCTGTTTATTATATTTTCACTATTATTTCGGGGCTTAAACAGCATGTGTGCGTCTATAAAGTATTTAGAGCATGTGTTGTACAAGTCAAGGTCATTTAAGGTCTATAATGAGTATTTATATTACATTTTTCACCGCGTGTTTCTTGTGTGCTTGAGTGTATTAAAGAAGCTAATGCTAACAGCTTTCGGATGGTCTACCGCCCAAAACTTTATTATTTCCTCTTCACGCGTTTATTTCAATCTGTCGTAGTTTGTAGGTTAGTGAGTTTATCTCACGTTATATAAAATAACTAAGATAAAGGAACTATACAGGAAGTACGTAGAATATTCACTACGATTAGAGGTGATTTCCCCCCCCCGGACGTTATGACGCGCATGCGTAAAGTAATTAATTCATCATCTTTCCTGCTTATTCCCTAATTCGGAGTCACTGGGGTCTGCTGGAGCCTATCTCATCTCACATAGAGCGAGAGGTAGGCGTAAACCATGCACGGGTCTCCAGTCCATCGCAGGGCCACACATAGACGAACAACCATTTAAGTTCACTCTTATGGGAATCACTAATCAACCTAATATACATGTTTTTGGGCTGTGGGAGGAAACCAGAGTACCCAGGGGAAAACCATGCAAGCGCTGGGACTGCATGCAAATAATCCCACAGAAAGATCCCTGGCTTGGGAATTGAACCTAGGACCTTGTTGTGAGGCAATTGTGTTAACCACTATGCCACTACAGGGCCATTTGCAAAGCTAGCCATCAATTGGCCCAAATGGGACTCAAACCTACAATCCTCAGCTTCAAAGGCTGATTCCTTATCCATCAGGCAACAATACATTCATTCATCTATTTTATTTATTTCAGCCATCAACATGCAGCTGTTTGTACGCGCACAGAACCTGCACACGGTCGAGGTGACAGGACATGAGACTGTCCAGGACATCAAGGTAAACTGGTTTGGCTTGGTGCACGCGTGATACAGACTATAACATGCTGTGCTTCTATAACTGTCCAACATGAATGTAAGATAAACAGGAGCTTAGGGACTGATTAAAGTGAGCCTGTGGGCCTTATTAAAATGTTAAACGTTGCAGGGCTGTTAATTTAAAAAATCTGGGTTCGATTCCCAGTACTGCCATGTCACCATTCTCCTGAGCAGCTGTAAATTTAAACAAAATTTAGGATAAAACTCCTTACTCAAGGGATTTAAAACAAAGATGGTGGGGAAGATGCTTGCCTAGTTAAGATGTTTGACTGATACCAGAAAGACTGGGGTTCGATTCCCAGCACCACCACTGTGGTCCTTTGAGCAAGGTTTTTAACCTCTAATTGCTCAGTTGTAAGTCGCTCTGGATAAGGGCGTCTGCCAAATTCTGTAATTCTAAATGAAAACCCTTTGCTGATTTATAAAGATCTGCTATGAAATTATGCTCTTTATGTAAGATATTATATACCTTTTTTAATCAAATGCATTACTGTGGAATAAGGGAACTGGCTTGTAATTTGCATGACACTAAGTTTTTTAGAGACCCGTTAACAGCGTGGATTGTCCGTCATCCGTTGAATTGATTGTGGTTGTTTTTCCAGGCCCATCTTCAGACTCTAGAGGGTCTGTGTGTAGAGGACCAGGTACTCCTCTTGTCTGGAACTCCTCTTGAAGATGCTGCTACCCTTGTGAGCTGTGGAGTGACAGAGCATTGCACTCTGGAGGTTGTTGGCAGGCTTCTCGGAGGTAATTAATTGAATTTAAGAAATTGGATTAGAAATATGTACCATTTTCCCACCATAAGACCATGTGTATGCATGAAATCAGTGTTTAAATATGTTATTACAGTAATTAGTAGGTGGTGCAAAACCAAATAGATTTTAAAGCCAGTGGTTCCTGTATGTTAATGTTGATAAAGAGGATTATGGTTTTGTTTTCTTTTTTTTAGGCAAGGTCCACGGTTCTCTGGCTCGTGCTGGAAAAGTACGAGGACAGACACCCAAGGTGCTTTTCCATCCCTTTTTTTAAACTAAAAATTGTGATTTTTGACTCTGCTGACTATTGATTGTATGCCATCTCCATTGAACACTGTATATATAAAATGTCATCTAAGGTTCATGTGGAAATGTTGCATTATATTTGTCTTGCTGATTTCAGGTGGACAAGCAGGAGAAAAAGAAAAAGAAGACCGGCCGAGCTAAGCGTCGCATCCAGTACAACCGGCGCTTTGTGAATGTGGTGCCTACCTTTGGAAAGAAGAAGGGCCCCAATGCCAATTCTTAAGTAGTTTTCTGCATCATGTGTTCTTAATAAAGTTGCAGGTTGAACACAGTTGTGTACATTTGTTACATTTTCTTTGCATATCCAATCTTAGTAAGTTGGGGGTCAGAGCGCAGGGTCAGCTATTGTACAGCGCCCCTGGAGCAGGAAGGGTTAGGAGTCATGCTCAAGGACCTAACAGTGGCGGACTTGAGATCGGATATTCCTGGTTTACCGATCAACAAACCGGCACCTTAACTATTGCGGCTTATTGCTTAAGATGTTGGACTGATCAAAAAGGTTCTCAGATCACCCTTAATTGCTCAGCTGCAAGTCAACCTATAATGCTGTTAGTGTAGTGAATGTTAGTGGATCAGACTTGAGATGAAACTGATGAGAAAACACGTAAAGGTAATTGACTTCTTTATTTCAAAACAAACATCACAGTGAGAAACTGCATTATCACATTCTGTAGTGCATGAAAACTCAAGTATAACTTAAAGAAATGCATGCAGGAGTTGGAGTCGTGGTTTATCCTCTGCTGAAATAAACGGCTGCAATCCTAATCAATGGACACCAATTCAACTTCAAAAACAAGTTTAGCATTTGGTGGGATTCTGGTATGTAAATTAAGGAAAAATTACAGTGATACAACAAACATGTAGTTCAGACCTGTTTAATAAAAACGAGCTCAGACCAGTTTTGCCTTAAATAAGCTGTGTAACATATGCTTACACGTGAGCAAAAATAATCAAAGTTTTCTTTCTTAAAACATTTTTATATTCATGAAGCCCAACCGCATCCACAGCATATCAGTTGGCCCAAAATCCTACAAAAGCGCTTGCTTTTTTAAAAAAAAACTAAACTCTTTAAAAAAAAAAAAAGCTATATAATTCATTTATTAACTGAAGGATCTTGAAAATCTAGCTAGAGTTGTCTTAGTCCCATACTGGATTATGAGTAAGTTTATGAACGTATAAAACTTGGTACATGCTGTAAGGATACTTAGAGTCAGGGAGACCCTTTTTTCCATAAGCCCATTCTGACTCAATTTCCAATCGTGCAGTTTCACCTTTGCTCATAGTTAGCAGACCCTCATCCCACTAAAAGTGTATGTGAGTAATCAATTGTAAACACAGCAACAAATTATATATATATATATATATATATATAAAATAACACTAATGTACTCACCCCTCTGATAACCTTTCCAACACCGACTTTAAAGGAAAGAGGTTTAGCTTGCTTCTTTTTCCGTGCCGCTGCAGAAATACACAGTCAATAACTCGCACTGAACAGCCTGGTTTTTATTCCTAAACAGAATTTCAAAACTACATCATATTTATTACAATTACAGCATTTGGCAGATGCTCATATTTATAGGAACTTACAACTGACAATCAGGGGTTAAGGGTCTTGCTCAAGGGCCCACAGTGGTGGCTTGGTGGTGCTGGGAATCAAACCCCAGGCTTACTGGTATTAGTTCAACACTGTAAACACTAAGCCACCTTGTCCCCTATTTATATATTTCTGTACTAAAGATTGGCTAAACCTGCAGTGCTTTATGAAAACTTCTAACCTCAACCACAATGAAGACATTAGGACCGAGTTGGAACCGTAGGCCGACACAGCTGGACTGAGCTCTCTGCTGCTATTGTGATCAAATGTGCCTTCATTCATACAATATGTCACCATAATGTTTCTACTAATATTACATTTATTGAATTCTCTTAGAAGCCCGATATGTGTAAAGGTTTAAGTTGACTTACACATACTATCTAATCAAAAGTGTGCACACATACAAAGGTATCTTAACCTATTTTAATTTTTTTCCTCTAACCCCCACTTTGGAGGTAAGAAATGGCTCTAACCCACAAAGGTCTACAAAATGGTAGTACACCAGGCTTTGAGTTTAAATGTTAAAATGTAGTTTGTTAACATCACA
This sequence comes from Pseudolaguvia tuberculata, assembly GCA_026260255.1. Taxonomy (NCBI): domain Eukaryota; kingdom Metazoa; phylum Chordata; class Actinopteri; order Siluriformes; family Sisoridae; genus Pseudolaguvia; species Pseudolaguvia tuberculata. The sequence goes on along the minus strand of JAOTRA010000027.1, from coordinate 32,580 downwards.
TTTTACATCAAATAACTGCATTAAAATTCTCATTTGCCCCATTACACCCTCCCAGATATATTTATTCAATCATTCATCTTCTGACCCACTTATTCCCTAATTAGGCATCAGGGACTCTGCTGATGCCTATTCCAGTGCACATAGGGCGAAAGGCGGGGGTACAACCTGGACAGGTTGCCAGTACATCGCCAGGCCCCAATTAAACAAATAACCACACCCACAATCAAATGAGCAATTTAGAATACCAATTTAGAATATTTATTTTTGGCTAAAAATTGGATTCACTGAATATCCAGTTTGACACAAACTTGTTCTGCTGCAATTAACATTCTGCTCAACTTCTACTCCCAACCAGAGGGGCGCTTTACACTTTAAAAACGCTGCTTTAAATAAAAGTCTGGAGGTCAGGGCTTGATGGAAATTGGTAGCGCAGCGGTTAAGACTAAAGATCAGGGATTAATTCCCCCACCACCAAGTTACCATTGCTGTGCTTTTTAACCACCATTGGCTCAGTTGTTTAGATGATCTAAATGTAAGTTGCTCTGGATGAAAACAAATATTGGTGTTTTGATGACAGTCCAACCTGAAGGGATGTTCGTGTCAAAAACAGTTCCATCTTCGAGTGTGCCAGTATACCAACATGCCACAGTATCACCCTTTTTGGGAAAGTTGGTCTTGTCTCCTTTCTTCAACACTGACTTTGTGAACTTTGGGGGACCCTAAGCAGAAAACCCCCCAACATTTTTGTTTAGATTTTAAGTGACACAATTGTACAAGATGCATTTAGTCTAAAACTTTTACCTCATCTGCAATTTCTGTTATAGTTTCTTTGGGCTTTTCTTCAATCTTTACAGCTTTCACCTCTGTGGTCAGCTGCTCAACTTCTGTACCTTTAAACCGCTGAAACCACCAAAAGCAGAATCATACATGGTGCGACATGCAGTGAAAAGTCCAGTTTTACGATGGTAAACAGTAAGATATTTACACATATACATGGACTATTAGTGTGAGAATAGTAGCAGAAAACTGTCTGCATATAAATAATGAAAGGAGAATATGGTTAAGTGTCTACCAAAGACAGTTCCAGTTCCAGTTAGTCATTTAGCAGACGCTCTTATCCAGAGCGACTTACATTTGGTCTCTTTTTTACAACT
>JAOTRA010000027.1:7448-24781 GCA_026260255.1 Pseudolaguvia tuberculata | reverse complement strand
ACTAGGGCACTTCACACACACAACGCTTGTTTTCACAACATCTGTGCTACACGCACGAAACGCTAATTTACGACTACTAAGTTCGGGCTGCGAAATGACTGTCAAAAATACGTCATCACGTTCCCAGGCATTACTATCCGAGTGAAAATAATCGATTACCAGAGACGCGCATGCGCTTCGTCACCGGTTTAAACCAGTAGTGCCAAAATGACGGAGAAGCAGCTTTTGTGTGTGTGAAGTGCCCTAGTCGTAGATTTTGGAGTTGTATTCTAATAAAAACCGTAAATCTTGTATTTGTAAAAAGTCGTGGCTCTCATTTTTGAATCCAACTTTGAAAACAAACATATTTACATACAAAAGTTTTAAATTACGCACAACTAAATAAAAATTACACACAAATCTCGGAATTACGTACGATTATTTTTGACAGCGATTTTATTCCATATGATTCACATTTTAGAAACGCTCTACTTTGTCTATTGCTGAACTGAAACAGTGGTTGTTTATCTGGAATCTTAAAAAAAGTTAAAAGTTTCAAAATACAGAATTTGTGTAAAGTTTGAAATTATTATAGTAGTTTTTATTGTCTATCTGATATTTGTCTTGTTATATTGCCAATGTCTTCAGTCTTAACTACAGGATGATGGCCTGTATGTGCTTATTGGCTCTATAATACTTTCACTGCTTTAATCAGTTTCTATTAGTCTGCAGGAATTTTGGTTGTATCCAGATTTATTCCCCACTGGATGTAAATAAAGATCTCTACAGTACAGTGTGAGTATGTTGGGATGTGTGTTTCTGTGTGTTAGGTATGCTTTAGGTCCACTCATGACCGAATACTTGCAGCCGAATGCAAGACCACTTACCATCAAACTTTACCAAGGCTCAATCACAGAAATGGAGCCGTGCACCATGGGATTTGATCTGATCACTTGCATTGAAGTGTGAGTGAGTTTAAACAAACTGTAAGTCATGTCAGAGTAATTCAGCTTAAAATTTATGATGATACTCTATTTTGTGTCTGAATGAAAGCATGGAGCATCTTCAGCTGTGGGAGGTGAAGAGATTCTCAAAGGTTTTGTTTGAGTACATGAAGCCGTGCAGTGTGATAATAAGCACGCCCAATGCAGAATTTAATCCACTACTACCAGGAATCACAGGATTTAGGCACAAAGACCACAAGTTTGAGTGGAGCAGAGCACAGTTTCAAATATGGTGAGCTTTAATTAGTTTTGTTTTATTATAAATGTATCAAATTCAGCAGTAATTTAATACATTGTAATATGTCATGTGTTGTAATATAATGTAATTTAATCCTACAGTTCTGTGTTTCTTTCCTTGAAATTCACACTGGTGTATGGGGCATCAGAAGTGTGTGTGTTTCAGCAGCAGATATGGAAACCCAAACCGTAATACTTCCTTCCCCATGATTAACCCGTGGGCTTGAGGTTGTTTTTAGAACTATTTCAACACTCTTTTTAACGGCAGCGGTGGGCAATGCGTTTTGTACTTGGCCTTTCAGTGGGGTTTTAATTGAATGGTACAACTCTTAATACCACCACTATCACATTGTAATTAAAGAAACAATCAAGACTATCTCGCCTCCATGGGCCTAAAAATTCTGGAGTTACTGTAGAGTTTAATTGTCTAGTTGAACTCAAACTAGACTGAAATAGATTTTATTTTTAGCAAGCAATCCGAGTATGAGAAAATGCTGACATCATTGTATGCATATATTAATTTTATAGTTTTATTAAAAAGTTGTTTTTCTTCTGCACTCTTTTTTCGGGGCTGACTAAAAATATACAGTAGGTACAGCTAACTAATAATCTTTCATGATAGTGTTCATATTAATCATATAATAATTATGTTTATAATTATATTGATTATAACCTAGTAATGATTTATATTAAATTTAAGCTTCTTTTTCTTCCCTTTTTGGCTGTTCCCGTTGTCTACATCTGCCTCTTTTTACCATAACTACCTGCATATTTTCTTTCACCACATCCATAAACCTTCTCTTTGGTCTTCCTCTTTTCCTCCTGCCCGGCACCTCCATCCTCAGCATTCTTCTACCAATATACTGCATGTCCCTCCTCTGCACATGTCCAAACCATCTAAACTTAGCCTTTCTCACCTCGTCTCCAAAACATCCTACATGCGCAGTCTCTAATAAACTCATTTCTAATCCTGTCCATCCTTTTCATTCCGATTGAAAATTTCAACATCAACTCTGCCACCTTCAGCTCCTCCTCCTGTCTTTTTGACGACGTCACTGTCTCTAAACTGTACAACATTGTAGGTCTTACTACAGTCCTATAAGCTTTTCCTTTCACTCTTGCCGAAACTCGTCAATCACAAATCACTCCTGCCACTCTCCTCCAACCTGCCTGAACACTTTTCTTCACTTCCCTAACGCATTCCGTTAAGTAACGGAAAGTACTTAAACTCTTCCACCTTCACTGCGTACCTCCAACTTTCCAGATTTTTCTCAACCTGGTCCCTATTCACATAATCATCTATGGAGACTCCTGTCTGACAACCTATCCATCACCCCTGCAAACAAAAAAGGGATCAGAGCCGATCCTTGATGCAATCCCACCTTCATCTTGAACCAGTTCAACATTCCTACTGCTGTCACAGTGTCCTCATACATGTGCTGCACCACCCTCACATACTTCTGTCCGACAACTGACTTCCTCATACAATACCACAACTCCTCTTACCGAACTTTCTCCAGATCCACAAACACACAATGTAACTCCTTCTGGCCTTCTCTATACTTCTCCATAAACATCCATAAAGTAAAGATTGCATCTGTAGTAGTTTATTTTGGCATGAAACCATACTGTTGCTGACAGATGGCCACCTCTTCCCTCAGTCTAGCTTCCACTATTCTTTCCCATAACTTCATGGTGACTGATCAACTTGATTCCCCTGTAGTTACTGCACGCCTGCACATCTCTTAATTTTATAAATCGGTATCAGAACCGGTACAAATCCTTTTCTCCCTCCTTAGTTTCCAATTTCACATACAACTCCTCATACGCCTTTTCCTTAGTTTTTGACACCCCTTCACCTGCTGCCTCGTACTCCTGCCTACTTTTCTCATCTCTGTGCCGATCCAAATTCTGTTTCGCCAACCTCTTCCTCCTTATGCTTTTTTGCAATTCCTCATTCTACCACCACGTCTCTGTCTTCCTTTCCCTTTCCAGATGTCACACCAAGTACCTTCCTAGCTGTCTCCCTTATCACTTCTGCATTCATTGCCCAATCATTCAACAACTCTTCACCACCAAGCCCCTGTCTGACCTTCTCCGAGAATCTTACACTACAATCTTTCTCCTTCAGCTTCCATCTTATTCTCTTTCTTATCCTCTCTCTTCCTCTTCTTCCTAAAGCCATCCTACAGAAAACCATCCGATGCTGTTTAGCTACACTATCCCCTGCCACCATCTTAGTCTCCAATCTCTTTCAGGTTACATCTCCTGCACAAAATATAGTCCACCTGTGTGCAACATCTTCCACTCTTATACGTCACCCTATGTTCTTCCTTCTTCTTAAAATATGTGTTCACCACTGCAATCTCCATCCTTTTAGCAAAATCTATTACCATCTGCCCTTCCACATTCCTCTCCTTAAGGCCATACTTACCCATCACCTGTTTCCTTCACCAATCTTTCATGCCTATCTAACTCACTCCAGAATCTTTCTTTTTCCTCCATCTCACAACCTACTTTTTGCGCATAAACTCTGATGTTATTTACCATCACGCCCTCAATTGTCACATTGTACTAGCTGTAACCTAAACCAATTACATTTTTAGGGCTACTGAGGTCTGCAAAAAATATAACTACTCAGTAGAGTTTACAGGTGTGGGCGTGGCTGCCGGGAAGAACAGAGACGTCGGATTTTGCTCCCAGATTGGAGTTTTTCAGAGAATCACTGCCAATTTAAATTCCTGCAGAAACAACACAGAGCAGGAACCTATCAGATACAGATAGAGTTTCATACTGTTGCACACAAACTTCATACCTACCATATTAATCTCCCAACCCTCCTCTGCTACCATTTTCTTAGCTGTACAAGATGGTATACCCAAGCCTTTGTGATAAGAATATCTTTCAGAAGACTCTGGTTAGTGAAGTCCTGTGTAGAGCAGAGCAGCTGAAAAAGGAGTGGCTGGGGGCTCAGGAGAGCAAACACTGTCAATTCTCCTCCTGTAAAGCGGTGAGAGAAGTTCAAGAGGAAGCAGATGTGTACAGACGAGGAAGCTGGGTATTTGTGCCACTTTGGCGCGTGTGGGCAGGTTCTATGGTGCAAACACTGTGCAGTGATATTGAACTACTTAAATGCATGCTGCAAACAGACAGGCAGGTGCAGTTAGACACAAACAGAGATGCTATTATGCTCTGTGTCACATCTGAGGAGGAAGATGATAAAGAGGAAATGGATGAGATTGAAAAGGTGAAATGGATGGCAAGGTCTGTGAATGATATAGAAGAGGACTGGGAAAGTGATCCTTTTTATCCCGAGAATGTCAGTAACAAACTAGAACACAGCTGTCTTACGGAGAACAATAACACAGTGTTAGACTGACAATAGTACGGTTCGGATCTGCAACAGCATTATTTCAGTTAATTCTGTTAAAAATATTAATAAATATATAATTATCAATAAAAATATCAACCTTTCATTTGAGCAGCGTGTAAATGTGCATGTTTTATATGTATAAAGATGGTAAAAACAGACACAAACAGTCCTGTACATTGGTGTTCTGTCCACACATTAGGTGTTATGGTCGGGGGCAGTTTGTGTGTTTTGGGGTAAGTGGATGTCATATGTCAGTTATAAAAATAATTATTCTCCTTCCTGGTCTCCTACAACCATACTTATTAGGGTAAACATCAAAATAAGAACACTGATTGATTTTAGAAGACCAAACTCACATATATGAGGTTTTCCAGAAGTTTCTAGATTGTTACGATAAGATTGTTGGTAATAAGATGTTTGTTTATTGAATGGAATTTGAACATATGTTGAAACAAACATTGGAATCTCAATGGCATGGTTTTTGTAATGTGTTTATTAAACATGTGTGTGTTTCTAATGAACAGCACTGCTAAAAGAAGCTGAATGTCTCAACAGGGTGGACATAACATTTAATCATCATCATCACCAGGCCATGTACAATAGTGGGTATAAGGAGCAAAAAGCTTCACAGAAGAGATGAAATAACATCATAGTGTTTACTACAACACATACCTACAGTGAATGTCAATTACTTGATTACATACAGATGGTACACTGTAAAGATAAAACACATGACGCGCTGCTATATGGGAAACACCTGTACTGTGTTAATCAACAATACTAATGTTTTACTTTTCTTAACTCAATCTGTCAATCTCCTCACTAAGGAAAGCAATGAAAGGAAAGTCACTTCTTATATTACCACAATAAAACTTTACATTTAAATGTGCTCGAGTATTAAAAAGTATGTATTATATTAAATTGTACTTAAGTACTAAAAGTGACGGTACAGGTAAATTGAAAATAGAATAGTTTTTGAAACTTTTTTTTTTTGGAAATATTTATTGGACATGTATATTATCAGATTATGTGGATGAAAATTACATCATTTGATAAATAAAATGAAATGCAATAAATAGATTATATAAAATTCACTTACTGGTAAATCAATCAATCTGAGTGTACAGTCAAGAGTGTAAGTGACTGCAACCAATGTTGCCAGATTGGATGGTGTTCATGCTCTACTTTTGATTGAAATCAGACTGTAAATAAATCGGTTCTGGGTGATAATATTTTGGCTGTTTCTTGATCAAACTGGTGTGCTTTTAGTTCAAACTACAGAAATTTTAGTTTCTAAATGTAGAACTAAAGAACTGTCTCCAATATTCCATGTCTAACAAATCTACTTTAGTCTATGTGCAAGTGTACTGACAGCAAAGGCTGCTTAAAACAATTACGTTTAAACCAAATGGTGATTTTACAAATGAAGGAGGATTGACCTTATTTTTGACAGCATCCTCATTTTTTAGTACCTAAAACAGCACAGTTAAGTCACATTTTTTAAAGAATCCTTGTATTTTATACAAATATTTATTGAGATATTTTAAACTGAATATTTCTACTGACACAGGCAGAAAAAGACATAACTGACAGAGACAACGGACTTTAAACTATTTTCATCTATTAACTTTTTATAGGTGGTCTCTGAGACCTGCCTCAAGATACATTAATGAGAGACCGGATTAGTAATGTTATGTAATAAACTAACAAACACAATCGATTTTACACAAAGGCTTGTTCTAAAACAACTGGCCCATAAAACCACAAATGTCTCGTTCGTATTTACACCAGCAGACAGAAAAAACATGTTAACAGTAGGATAACTTTTAATATGAAAACTTGTTTTGTAGGTGCAGTAATAATAGCTTATTAATAAAACACTGCATTTGTTTGTTTTTTCTCACAGTTCTCAGTGCAGTCAGGATCAGTAAAGTCATAGTGTAAACATTGTATCTGAGCAGTTTGAGTGTTCAGTCACAGATTTTATTATAGCAGTGTATAAATAACTACACTTTGGCCGATTATCTGCTGTGCGGAACGAGACTCAAAGAACTCATTAAAAATGAGTCATTGTTTAACATTGTGACTTTGAACACACAACCAAAAACTACAGAGCAAGTAAAAAATAAAAGTCCAAATCTGAAATACAGCATAGAGGGACAAACATCTATTTTTATACCATTATATAACACGTGCATTTATGCAGCTGTAAATTCTCTTCTGAATCTATTGAATATGCATATGAAATTGATCACTTAATCCTCTATATGTGATATCAGAAAGATTACACATTAATGTAAACAGGAGGTGCTCTAACCAGTAATAGTACTAATTCATTCCTTCATTTATCTTCTTACCCACTTATTCCCTAATTTGGGGTCACAGGGGTCAACTGGAGCCCCCAGCGCACATAGGGCGAGAGGCAGGGGTACACCCATGACAGTTCGCCAGTTCATCGCAGGGCACACTTAAACAAACAACTACACACACACACATACACTCCTATGGGCAATTTTGATTCACCATAGGACTAATTGTGAAAGTGAAATTAACTGTTCTATTATCACTGCTGTATTTAGAGACTGCTGCTAGGCCATATTCATAAAAAAGATTTGGTTTATTTTGGACAAATTTGGAGCATGAGTTTGGAGAATGACCGTTGAATATTTCTACCATTTTTTGCATTGAGTCAGGGGCAACTTTCCACAGATCAATATCAAGACTTTTGGTCATGCACATTTAGTCATGCTGCTTCTTCTGAAGCTGAACACTCAGGCTTACAAGAAGAAGTAGAAGTAGTAGTACTACGAGACCTCCAGGGGCCTCTTGAGTATAAACTCAATCATGGCCTTGGCATGTTGGAGGAGAAATAAGAGCTCTTAAAAGCTTCTACTTCTCTTTGAGATCAGCCAGGGATAATTAGTTGAAAGAAAGCATCGGCCTCAGCCTCATTGCCTGTCACATTGACGGTAACAAGGTGGCCACAATGTCATCTGAAGTCTGGAGAATCTTGGACTGATTTTGGATTTGGATTCCTTCCCAATGAAGGTGTATGCTTTATTCGCAAGCATATTTGCACAGGTTTCCTTCACTGAGGACATACATGGTATGTAAGAAAGCTGGCTCAGCTGTCCAGGCGAGTTAATACCTACAAAGTTTTGGAAAGAGCCCTCATGAGCAATTCTCAGCAGTCTAGAAGCACTTTGATGTTGATGAAACCTGCCCAATCATCAGCATCTGCAAAAGAGATCAGAGATCTAAGGGAAGCTTTTGTAAAGGAGAAGATTCTAAAATATTGTCACTGTCTTATATACCCTACACAAGTTCCCAAACTGCTAAGTTAAAGTTACGCATTAAAGGGAACATGATGCAAGCCATTAGAAGGCTGCAACACTTAATCTAAAATTCTAAATAAACGCTGATAATGATATGACTGATGCATAACTCATCTGAGCACATCCATGGATTAAAAATACTGAGCATTGTTATCAGTTAGAACAGATTTCCTTTTGTTTAATGTTTTATAGTCAAGTGAAAAAGAAAAGCAAGGAATATTGGGATTGGAAAAAAGTAATATTGCCCCAGGTTACAAATAACCCCAGGTAACATGTCTCCAGAATGATGGCAGAAGTCTTCAAAATCCTCATCAGCTTCACCGGCAGAGAAAGGATGAGAAAATAAGCACACTATAATAATAAGTGTCCTCTCTCTCTCTTTGGTAAATGGTACTTCTTGTATATGACATCTCCTAGTTCTAGCGCTTAATCACCACTTGCTCATAGGTACCAGACCCAACCCTGAAACACAAAGTGAATTTTCACATAACTGATGAAAGATAACATTTTTTGTTCACATACAATGTGTTTACAAACAGTTCTTAATACCCCACTTTCTGCACTGTAAAAATTAAAACCAAGATAAATGATTCAAAACATTTATGTAATTTCAAAATCAGAAAGGAATTAATGTACTGAAATTTATAATAATCAAAAGATAACAACTGATAAGCCTGTAGGAATATCAGAGTACTAGCCACTTCTTGAGGGTAATGTGTCTGAACGGAGTGATATAATAAAAGATCGGTTTAGAGAAATACCCCAGTGACTGGCGATATGTAAAACCTTAGTTAAAGATTCTATATTTTTACCTGGCTGGTAGATGATGGCTGCCAAGTGCTGTGCTTCCTCCAGGACCCACAAATAAACGAAGACCTTCCTCTAAAATGCAATATTAGAGGTTGATGCTTTTCTTCAGCAAGAAAGAGGTGTGATGTAGCACACTGGTCAGTAAGTAGATGCTACAGTTACTGTACCTTCTGTGCTAGAGTCGAACATGCCAGGTGTGAAATCTTGGCTCTTCAGAATTTTCTCAACCACATCATCAGCATCAACTCTAGTGGCATCCACCCGTTTCAGCTGGGATTCCATTGAGTCCTGCTCCATTGGGTGCCTGCATAGATGAAACACATTCAACACATCATAAAATCACCACAGCTTCAACAGAAAACAAGCTATAATGGTGCTTTGACTAAAGACAAATTATGATTGTTGGCTGATCCCAAAACAGCAACTTGTGTGTTCCAGGTTTGCAGTGGTCAAAGACTCCAGCCCAACTGAGAAGAAATTTTTGGGCTTTCAATATATTGGATATTTTTGGGTAGCGGTCATATATTTTGACAAAAAGCACAAAAACACATTTTAAGGTTTTGCTAAACCTGATTTCAAAACATTTGGGACACTACAAATTGTGAATAAAACAATACAATGAAGTGACATTTTGAAATGTCATGCCAAATATTGGCTCATACACATACACAAGAGCTACACATTCCAAAAAAGTTGGGGCAGGTAAGGACATAAGAGGCCAGAAAGTTAAATATACATATAAGAATCAGCTGGAGGACCAATCTGCAACTTATTAGGTAAATTGGCAACATGATTGGGTATAAAAAGAGCCTCTCGAAGTACCAGTGTGTCTCAGAACTCAACATGGGCAGAGGATCACTAATTCCCCAAATGCTGTGGTAAAAGATATTGATGTAATATCAGATAGGAGTTTCTCACAAAAAAAATTGCAAAGAGTTTGAAGTTATCATCATCTACATTGCATAATATTATCCAAAGATTCAGAGAATCTGGAACAATCCCTGTGTGTAAGGGTCAAGACCATAATGGATGACCATGCTGGATGCCCGTGATCATTGGGCCCTTAGACGGCACTGCAACACATACGGTAATGGAAATCTGTTACAAAAGAGTACCACACGTTATACAGAATATCAGTTTACAGGATTTATTAGGAGGATTAGCACACAATAGGAGACAACACAAGAGGGACAGAGTTCTGACTGTACAGACTGGATGGAAACAGAGGTGTCTCGTGGGTCCACACTTTTGAGCGGACGTGTTTATAGATCCAGCTCGCGATAATTTTCAAAATTTGTGATCCTCCAGAAGGATGAGTGCACAAAAATGAGTGAAGGATAAGGCATACTCCGGTGGGAGAGCCAAGGAGTAGATAACTGGGTTAATTCTCCTAGTAATGGAAAAGGGACCAACAAACCTGGGACGCAATTTCCTGTAGGACTGTCGCAGACATGGTTCCTGGTGGGAAGCCATACCTTTTGACCAGGGTGGTAGTCCGCGGAAAGTTGTTGTCTGTGGATAGCCGTCTGGAGTCAATGGTGTGCTTGGTCCACTGCTGGGACCTTGGAAGGTTCGCCCGACCAAGGGAAAAGTGGTGGTTAGTATCCTAGCACACATTGAAAATTGGTTAGGCCAGTGGTAGCTTGTCTCAAAGAGTTCTGAGCATACTCTGCCCAACCGATGTACTGACTCCAGTGAAGGTGGAAGTACAGGTTCATCCCTCGCCTCGGAGCCATCCTCCACACAGAACTGACGAGACTGGTGTTCTTGGAACCTGAGCGGTAAGAGATAGTGAAATGGAATCTAGTAAAAAACAGAGCCCACCTAGCCTGGCGTTTAGCCTCTCTCAGTTACTGCAAGTTTTTGTGATCAGTGATTTCTGTGAAAGGGTGTTTAGCACCCCCCAACCAGTGGTGCCACTCCTCCAATGCCAATGGCCAGCAGTTCCCTGTTACCAATGTCATAGTTGCGCTCTGGCTGAAATTGGCAAATCCTAGAAATTGTTGTAACTGTTTTACAGGTTTGGGTCCATCCGTATGCCTTGTTGATCTATGAGGTAGCCTAAGAACCGGAATGAAGTGGTAGTGAAGGAACACTTTTCTGCCTTAATGAAGAAGTTATGATCACAGTGTTTCTGGAGGACAGCGTTAACATGGTGGAGGTGATCGCCTCATTCTTAGAATAGATGTTACAAATCTGTGTAAGAGCTCCCAGAGCACCTCAAGTATATCTTGGAAAACTGAAGGAGCATTAACTCATCCATAAGGCATCACCAGGTACTTGTAATGACCGGTGGTCCGGTGGTCACCCTTTCGGATACGGATAATACTGTAAGCACTCTGTAGATCTAATTTAATAAATATCTTGGCCCCACGCAGTTCCTCTAAAGCTGCTGACACTAACGAGAGAGAATATTTGCTCACAAAGAAAAAACTGGACGAAGCAGGCAAGGTGGAGGGTCGAATGTAATTCTAGTAACTCCATGGCCTTGGTCTCAGCAATAGATAGAGGGTATATTCTACCTTTTGGCACTGGCTCACCCAGTATGAGGTTTATGGTGCAGTCCCATTGTCGGTGTGGTGGAAGACAGGTAGCTCTCCTGGGACAGATCAAACAACAAATTCATGGTATAGATGGAGAATGTCAACAGAGATGTTTTTTGTAGGACTCTCTATAGTGGTAGAATAGAGTGATGTGGGTATTTTGGGAGGGACGAAGAGAGTGAAACATTCAGGAAAAACAGTTCTCACCCCATTTTAGTACTTCAGGAGTGACTTCCAGGAGAGGACGGGGTTGTGGCATACTAGCCAAGGATATCCCAGTATTATGTCGGTGGTGACACCCTCTAGAACGAGTGAATCCGGTATTGGGTCTCTGCCGTGGTGGTCGGGATTTTGAGGAGACGGCAGAGGTGCCCTGAAATGAAGAGGCAGAGAGGTTCAGATAGGAGACAGTGATCCTTGTAGTTAAGGGATTAATTTTCTCAGGTATAGCCCGTATAGCACTCACCCGGGACACATTGGGACAAATGAGACAGGATGTATGGAAATGACCCTCCTTATCACAGTATAAACACAGACCCCGACTCAAATCTCCTGTGTCTTTCCTTGTCGGGGGACCTAAGTCAACTTGCATGGATTCAGGTTCGGATGCTAGAGGGTGCACATTCAGGTAGATGGGAGGAAGAGCTTGTGAGCACCGGTGCGTGCATAACAGACAACGTGCGATCAGAGCACCAGATGGAATGCTGGATGAATCGCTTCAGGCCGCAGTAATCATTGTAAGCTGCCAACTGCAGATGTAATTGAGCATTTAAACCTTGGCGGTAGGTGGTGAGAAGTGCACGCTCGTTCCATCCACTGGCCACGGCAGGACAAAACAGCCTGGACCGGGACTTGGACTGGCTCCTAGGAGAATACTGGGAATAATAAAGAAACAGGTTAGTACAGGATATCTCCAGAAACAAATAGGCTTAGAAGTGACAATACGTCCGTTTGTGTAAAAACGAGCTAAGGAGTGGGTTTAAATAGGAGAGGCGATGAAGGGGGAAAACGAGGAACAGGTGGGAATGGGAAGGAGGTGGTAATTGCGTGGTAGAACCTGCCTGATCTGTGACAAAATCACAACATGGGCTCAGGAATACTTCCAGAAAACATTGTCCGTGAACACAATCCACGTGCCATTCGCCGGTGCCGGCTAAAGCTCTATAGGTAAAAAAATAAGCCATGTCTAAACGTGATCCAGAAGCGCAGGCATTTTCTCTGGGCCAAGACTCATTTAAAATGGACTGTCGCAAAGTAGAAAACTGTTCTGTGGTCAGACAAATCAAAATTTGAAGTTCTTTTTGGGAAACTGGGACGCCATGTCATCTGGACTAAAGAGGACTAAGACAACGGAAGTTTTTATCAGTGCTCAGTTCAGATGCCTGTATGATTGTGTGCGGTATGAACAGCTTACACGTCTGGAAAGGCACCATCCATGCTGGAAGGTGTACAAGTTCTAGAACAACATATACTCCCATCCAGATGTCATCGCTTTTAGGGAAGACCTTGCACTTTCCAACCTGACAATGCCAGACCACATAATGCATATTGATGCATTATGTGGTCTGGCACAACATCATGGCTGCATAGCAGAAGGATCAAGGTGTTGAAATGGCCAGCTTGCAGTCCAGATCTTTCACCCATAGAAAACATTTGACACATCATAAAGGGGAGGATGCGACAAAGAAGACAGAAAAATGTGTACTAGACAAGAATAAAACAACATTCTCATTCCTAAATTTGAGCAACTTGTCTCCTCAGTCCCCAGATGTTTGCAGACTGTTATAAAAAGAAGAGGGGATTCCACACAGTGGTAAACATGGCCTTGCCCAAACTTCTTTGAGATGTGTTGATTCTATGAAATTTAAAACAAACTTATTTTTTCCTTAAAATTATACATTTTCTCAGTTTAAAAATTTAACATGTCATCTATGTTGTATTCTGAATAAAATATAGAAATTTTAAACTTCCACATCATTGCATTCTGTTTTTATTCAGTTTGTAGTGTTGTAGTATTCAGTTTGTATTCAACTGTTTTTGAAATCGGGTTTGTACAATTAGGTAAATATGTGTGAATAACGGTTGTTCGAGCATCACAAAAGATTACTTTAACATTTCTACTTTAAAGCACTGTAAAAACCTCTCTGAAATGTTTTTACACTGCACCCACATTATTCCAGATTTTATTGAAATTTAGAATTTGTTCTAAAGGTTTGATAAAATGAAATTTTGTAGCTGTTATAACTGAAAAGTGTAGGTACTTTAATGAAATATATTAAACACAATCAATTCTTTTTATGACTAATTTCAGACTACACTGAGACATAAAAACTGACCGATTACTTTGCTGGTAATTTTTATTGGTTTATAAAATGTAATTGTACTGTCTGACCTGCTGCATGTTCGGTCTGGTGTAGCAAGATTTTCCGACAGGGCTTCTCTACAAGCTCCAAGGGTAGCATCTGGAGGTAGCGGTGTGGAGTTTCGGCTCTCCTCACTAGGCTCAAGTATACTTGAAATGCCTGTAGAGGTGCTACCAAAAGATGTGTTTCTCTTATGGGTGAACTCTGATAGGCTGGAGGAGCGTGAATGACTTGTGCTGTAGCCTGAATAAAGAAGGGCACAAAAACACAGCTAATTTCTAACTTTACAAACACTTTACAAAAACTTGCAGACATATTTGTGTTAATTTACCTATGGCTATATGGGGCTAAGAAACAAGAAAAAAAAAGGGCAGAGAACCTACCAGATACTTTAGACTGCTGACTAGCATAGCTGGAGGTTCGAGAATGACATATCCCCAGTTCCTCTGGCAAAGAGCTACACCTGCCTGTTGTTTCTGTGTACAAAAAATGTTGTTATAGAAGACTATGACTTACATATCAATTTTGTCAAAGGTGTCTGTATGGCATTTGGGATGAACTGGACCCCTGACTTAACCCCAGAACCTTCAAACCTCAACATTTGTGACCTCACTTATACCATTGGAACAGAATCAAACTAATTCCACAAAGATCCACATGATCTAGTGGAAATAGGGGAGATTATTATAGGAGGAAGACGCTTACAAGTTTCTGAGTAACAATGGGGCTAAAAACACAGATGGGTGTAATAGGCACGTCAATGTACAATGCAGATGAAGAAGACACTGCTTTAACCATACTATCGCATCTACATTACAAATATTAGCATCCTTGTATGTTGTTTTATTTTCAACTTTGAAAAATGCTTTAAAAATTAATTCAAACGTTTTAGAGAACAGAGAGACAAATACACTCTTCAGAACAATAGGAATTTAACAGCATTCTGAGACTAAAGATCTTCCCAAAAAAAAATCACAATGTTTTTGGCTTTGGAATGCTGCTTGTAGATCACATTGGTTATATTGCTTTGTGTTGTTTTGTGTGGTATCATGGGGGTCTGGAGAAACATTGTTTTATTTGCATACTCTAGATTGGCCAGACTCTTGGCCAAAGTTCAAGAATCTTTGCTGTTATTTCAACCATATCTATGATATGTCTGGCCAATCTACAGTACCTAAACCACATGAGGCGCTCCCCTGACTGTAGCAATCATACACTGTGCATTAATCTGTGCATGTAGATGCTATTTGCAGTTGAAAGCCCCTGTATTAATCACTACCATATTTACAGCAGTTTCACATCAATTAATTTAGACTATCAAATCACAAAAGAATTGAAAACACAGAGAGGAATGGTTGTGTGATGAGATCTAAACTGGTTAAAGCAATATATAGAACCAGTATAATTCATTTATGCATTCTTTTCTAACCTGATTATTCCCTAATTCGGGGTCACAGGGTATGCTGGATCAGGGGTACACCTTGGACAGGTTGCCAGTTCATCGCAGGGCCACACATGAACAATCACACACCTTCTTAGTTATTCAAGGTTCTGCATTTCTTTAGTTACTTACACTATGATGTTGGCAGTAATTGATAAACCTGGTAACCTTTTAACTTTATTATAATAACATCTTTATTACAGAAATAATGAACTTATCTAAGTTGTGCTATTATTTTACTATTTTTTACTGCTGTTTTGAACAAACAACTGTTTTTAGCCGTGAAACCAGAAGCATAGAGGGGTCAGTCGGATCCATTATTCAGCAGTCAGAATAGTTTATCCCAGTGAAAAAAAGGGGAAAACACTGTGCAACCAAAGTCCAAATCTCATTCCAAAATCAGAGTCAAAGTCCACAATCCAAAGTCCAGTAATCCAAATAGTAAACTAATCCATAGATAATCAGAGTGCTTGGTAACGGCCTGGGGCAACAATACTTTGGGTCGTATTCCAGAGGATCTCCTGCTTGTATAGAGAGCCAACTTTCCAAAAGTTGGAAAGAAATAAATTGTCAATATTTAATATTTGATAATTGTTTCTTTGAATGTATCAGATAACGTTTGAGATGTTACTGCACCAAAAACAACACTGAAGAGACATGAAGCTCACTGGCAACACCTACAACCCCCATCTTCATTATAGATTCAATTTCTTAATGGATTATTGCAAACTGCTCCTAACAAATGCTCCTAAAAAGTGTCTTATCACCAAATACTAAATCCTTGTTTAACAAAGCTTTGTAAATGTAACTGGACATCCGGATAATGTGACCACTCAGAAACCTCTAAGTGATAAACACACATATCCCCAAGTTAACACACTAGAGCTGCTGATTTTTTATACTTTGAAGAAAAAGTTAAAAAAAATATCTGACTCATTTGTCAGTCCGAAATTTCACAAATCAAATATAGAGTTGACTTACCAGAAAGCCCCAGAAATGGCTTCTGTGTGTCACCACCTCTTCGCTCTTCTAACAGACTCTCCCTGTCCCCCTGGATCCCAATCACCATTGCTGTAGATGGTGGCCTTGGAGAGAAAAAAAGGCCTCGTTAACGATCGACAAATAATCTATACACATAGACACTAAAAACACACCGTCAGTGAGAGTATTAGTTTGAAAAGTAGGGGAATAGAAGTCGGTGATAACAGTAATTAGCATGCTATATTTTCTTTGCTAGATTAACTTTTATTACCAACAACCATTATCAACCACTTTAATTCACATTTGTTTTCAGTTTTTGTTTGCAAACTTTACACTTCAGATGTTTAATTGTTATTTTTTGGTTTTGGAAGTGACATTCTTGTTTGAAACAGATTTCCAGATGTAGTTCGTGATCTGGTGTCAATAAAATTAATTAGTTGCCTAATCTTTTCAAAATTTAATGCGATTTCAGTTCTTTGTTTTCTGGTCATACCTATTTTCAGACATGTAGGCAAGGAATATAAATGATGTGATTTACTGGTTAGAAATTCCTACATTTTTCATGTTTTTTATGTTTTACTTTGAATCTTCTAACCCTCTCTTCTGTTGAGTTAACATGTAGTATTACAAGGAAAACCAAATTCCTTTTTCATGTTAATTTTTAATTGAAAAAAATATACAAACAAAAAAAAACTCACGTTTTAAAACACGGGTCTCCAGACATCAACTGCGTACCAATGATCACCTGAACATTAAAGCAGCACAAAAACTATTTACTGAAAAACAACATTTGATTATTACTCATTACATAAAAATTCACAAAACAGAAAAACATGATTATCTGTACAAAGGTAGACCCTGGACAGGTCGCCAGTCCAACGTAGGGCACCTAATGTGCATCTGAGAGGATGGTGGGAGGAAATCAGAGTACAGAAAACGATTCTAAATGAAGATAAATCAGTGTGTGTTCGCCAACAGGTTCACCTAAACATGCTAATAAAACAAACAATGAAAGCAATCCAGATAGCTAGGCATGAAAGATTGGTGATAGGAGCAGACTTCAATGGTCATGTTGGTGAAGGAAACAGAGATGATGAGGATGTGATGTGTAGGTATGGCTTTAAAAAGAGGAATGTGGAATGGCAGATGGTGGTAGATTTTGCAAAAAGGATGGAGATGGCAGTGGTTAGCACATATTTTAAGAAGAAGGAAGAGCATAGGGTGACATATAAGAGTGGAAGAAGTTGCACACAGGTGGACTATATTT
>JAOTRA010000026.1:3906804-3921115 GCA_026260255.1 Pseudolaguvia tuberculata | reverse complement strand
GTGTGTGTGTGTGTGTGTGTGTGTGTGTGTGTGTGTGTGTGTGTGTGTGTGTGTGTGTGTGTGTGTGTGTGAATTCAGGTTCTGGAAGGGAAGCCCATTTTTGTGGATTGTTTTGGAAATCTTGTTCCTCTGACTAAAAGTGGGCAGCATCATGTCTTTAGCTTTTACGCCTTTAAGGAGAACCGTCTCGCTCTTTTTGTCAAGGTACAGTCACATGATCACATGATACCTGATATCATCCGCTTACAACTCGAAACAAAATTATAAATATTTACTGCAGGTTCATTGATTAGCTGGATTTATTTGATTAGATTGTTGATGTCTGCCTGTCTGTCTGCCTGTCTGCCTGTCAGATCCGTGACAGTGCACAGGAGCCATGTGGTCGACTTTCATTTACCAAAGAACCAAGAACGTACCGTAGCCTGCACCACAAAGCCATTTGTAACTTGAACATCACACTTCCTGTTTACTCAAAGGTAACAAACAAACCCCTAATCCTATCCCCTAACACTAACCCTATCCCCTATCCCCTAACACTAATCCTATCCCTTATCCCCTAACACTAAACCTATCCCTTATCCCCTAACACTAATCCTATCCCCTAACACTAATCCTATCCCTTATCCCCTAACACTAACCCTATCCCCTAAGACTAACCCTATCCTCTATCACTAACCCTATCCCCTAAACCCTAAGACTAACCCTAACCCTATTCCCTAACACTAACCCTATCCCCTAACACTAATCTTATCCCCTAACACTAATCCTATCCCCTAAGACTAACCCTATCCCCTAACACTAACCCCAACACCAATCCTATCCCCTAAGACTAACCCTATCCCCTAACACAAACCCTATCCCCTAACACTAATCCTATCCCCTATCCCCTAAGACTAACCCTATTCCCTGTCCCCTAACACAAACCCTATCCCCTAACACTAACCCTATTCCCTAACACTAAACCTATCCCCTATCCCTTATCCCCTAACACTAACCCTATCTCCTATCCGCTTAAACTAATCCTATCCCCTAACGCTAACTCTATCCCCTATCACTAACACTAACCCTAACCCCTATCACTAACCCTATCCCCTAACGTAACCTCTAACCCTAATCTTTCTGCGTTTTTAAAAAAGCTTTCCAAAAACCACATCCTTTTTTATTTAAAGATGTTGTACCTAAAACCTTAGTTTTGATCCCCACTGTGACACAAGTCCCCTCATTTCTGTGTGTATTTTAGGTTCCTACCTAGCTGTAAAACTTATACACACACACCCACACACTTACACATGTGTCTGCAATACTTCATGACCTAAGCTTTTTTTTTTTTGCTATGGAATTTAGGTGTATGTGAGTTTGAATGTGTGCAGATGTTTGTTTAATGTTCACTTCTAACTTTTATATATTTGTAGGAGTCTGATTCAGATCAGGATGCTGATGAAGAGGTAACAGTAAACATCCAAATTGTATAAAATATATATTACACGTGTGTGTGTGTGTGTGTGTGTGTGTGTGTGCGCGTAAGTAAGCATGCTGTGTAAGTGTGTATTAAATCATATCTGAATGGTGGGTGTTTTTTTCTTTACAGAGTGAAAAGACACATGAGAAGTGTAAGTGTTTTACAGTTCTAATTAAATAAACGTTATTGTTTTTTTTAAAAAAATGTTTTACAGTCTTACATTATTTTTTGACTGATACATTTATTTCATTTATACACACACACACACACACACAAACACACACATACACACATCATCACACATCACATCATATCTCAGATAATCATTGGGGGTCATGGAAAGTTGAATGTTTTATTGTTCTTTTTTTTTGTTGCTTGTCTACATTACATATTTTGATTTAATAATAATGTACACACAGTCCATCACTTCAGTTACTGATCCATTCATCAACCAAAGAGATTTTAAAATAACACTAATCTAAAAAAAAAACCCCAAATCATTGGATATCGAATGTGTGTGTGCTTTTCTGTTCTTGAACAATCTTGAGATGGTCTGTTTCATTACGCTGTGTTTCACCTCTACATTTCTTTACTTGTTTAAGTCTTTCATGGTTGATTGGTGTTGGAGAGTGTGTAGTGTGAAAGAATGTGTGGTGTTAAATGTTGTAAGGTTTTGGAGATGTGATGTAGGAGAGTGTGAAGTTGTTAGATTGGGTGGTGTTGGAAATTGTGAGGTGTTGGTGAGTGTACGGTGTTGGAGAGCATGTGGTGTTGAAGAGCATGTGGTGTTGGAGAGCATGTGGTGTTGGAGAGGGTGCTGTGTTGGAGAGGGTGCTGTGTTGGAGAGGGTGTTATGTTGGAGAGCGTGCAGTGTTGGAGGGTGTGCAGTGTTGGAGAGGGTGTGGTGTTGCAGAGGGTGTGATGTCGGAGAGCGTGAGGTGTTGGAGAGTGTAAGGTGTTGGTGAGTGTGAAGTGTTGAAGAGCATGTGGTGTTGGAGAGGGTGCTGTGTTGGAGAGGGTGCTGTGTTGGAGAGGGTGTGATGTTGGAGAGCGTGCAGTGTTGGAGGGTGTGCAGTGTTGGAGAGGGTGTGGTGTTGCAGAGGGTGTGGTGTTGGAGAGGGTGTGGTGTTGGAGGGTGTGCAGTGTTGGAGAGGGTGTAGTGTTGAAGAGGTGTGATGTCGGAGAGCGTGAGGTGTTGGTGAGTGTGAAGTGTTGAAGAGCATGTGGTGTTGGAGAGGGTGCTGTGTTGGAGAGGGTGCTGTGTTGAAGAGGGTGTGGTGTTGGAGAGGGTGCTGTGTTGAAGAGGGTGTGGTGTTGGAGAGGGTGCGGTGTTGGAGAATTTGCTGTCTTGAAGAGGGTGTGGTGTTGGAGGGTGTGCAGTGTTGGAGGGTGTGCAATGTTGGAGAGGGTGTGATGTTGGAGAGCGTGAGGTGTTGGAGAGGGTGCGGTGTTGGAGAGTGTGTGGTGCTGGAGACAGGTCTCGATACCTAAACCAGGTCTCGCTACCCAATCCTTAGAGTGTGATGTGTTGGAGAGTGTAAGGTGTTGGAGAATGTGCGTTGTTGGACAGTGTGAAGTGTTGAAGAGCATGTGGTGTTGGAGAGGGTGCAGTGTTGGAGAGGGTGCTGTGTTGGAGAGTGTGCAGTGTTGGAGGGTGTGCGGTGTTGGAGGGTGTGCGGTGTTGGAGAGTATGCAGTGTTGGAGGGTGTGCGGTGTTGGAGAGTATGTGGTGTTGGAGACAGGTCTTGATACCTAAACCAGGTCTCGCTACCCAGATAGGTGATGTGTTGACAAGTGTGAGGTGATGAAGTGATCTATTCCTCTCTGTGCTGATGTGATATCCAGATGTATTGATTGATGTTAATATGAGTGGACATGCCCTCACATGTCAATGTACTGCATCTGTGCTCATCACTTGTTCAATCTCTTTTGTCCTTTTTTTGTTTTGTAAATCTGAAGATGATGATGAAACTGAATCGACAGATTTCTCCACCCTGCAAACAAACATGCTTCACGATCCCGCCACACTCGCCAGTCCCGATCTCCTCTCAGATGTTTCAGACATGAAGCAGGACCTTGTTAAAATATCTGTCTTTCTGACCAAAGAGCTTTCAGAGCCGTCTCTGGAGGATGGGTTCAAATACTATGTAGATGAAGTGGATGATGAAGATGACCAAGAACCACTTGAGATGGTTGAAAAAGTGAAAGAGGATTTGGAGAAAATGGGAACAATTTTAAGTGGAGAAAACTTTGAGAAAGAAACTCAAAAATCTGAATGTACTGATAAAGAAACAGTAGAAGAAAGTCCGGTGATTGAGCCTTTACTGAGAGAGGTGAGAATCACGAGAGCCACAGACTGCAGTACTGCACCCAACAAAGATGCATCGGGGATGGTTTCACACCTCATTTCAGATTTGGAGAGCTATATCCAGCACCTACCTGTGACCACTCATACTGTACAAAAGGAGAATCTGGTTGAAGACCTATTTACTGAAGTTGTTCTACCTCGGAAGCGTCATCCTCCACGAATAAAAAAACCTGCACGGAAGAAGCTGAGAGATAGAGAGCAGGTCAGCTGCAGCTCTGAAGATGAGCTGGAGAGGATGAGCTCTGAGGAGTCTCTTGATGGAGACACACTTCTTGGAGATTCTAAATTTGAAATGCCACCAATGTCTCCTAAAGTTGTTGAAACTCCCATCGGATCCATCAAAGACAGAGTTAAAGCACTTCAGGAGAAAGTGGAACAGGAGGAAAAGGAGGAGAGTCTCAACATCAGAGAGGTAAGACAAGTGACTGCTGTCCAGAGCAAAGTTTCTCTGAGCTTGAGAGAAACAGAGGACCATTGTCCTAAATCTCCCAAATCTCCACAGTCTATGACTGAGAGAGTAGAACACTCATTGTCTGTGAAGGAGCTCATGAAAGCATTCCAAACTGGACTGGACCCATCAAAGAGCAAAGCTGGACTTTTTGAACATAAATCCATTACAAAGTTAGTGCCTACATCTTCAGCAGAAGTTTCTGAAGACACTCAATCTTCAGCAATTAAACCATCAGCAGAGGACATTGCGTTCCAAAGCATCGCAGAAGACACGTCACACATCATCCATGTTCAGTATCAACAAAGTAAGACAGTGATTAATGATGAAACAATAAGTCTTCAGGGACAAAGAGCATTGGAGGAACAGAATGTTAGCAAAGCCTCAGTAGACAGTGAGAGATTGAGCAGGAAGGACAGTGCGGAAACGCTGATGAATGCTAGTGAAGAACCATACACAGCACCAGATCTACATAAGATTCAGTTTGAGGAACAGGAGGAGACTTCATTTGGGAATGAGGAACAGAGTAAGGATGAGATATTCACCAATGAAGATCAGACCAGACAGAATGAAGAATTCTCTAGAGAAGTAAGTCAGGAAATACAAGCTGGAGGGTCCATAGTAACTGTGGAAGTGTGGCAGGAGGAACAAAGTAGTTCTAACATATTGCTTTGTAAAAGCATTAGCCATGATCGGAAAACATCCTTAGAACCACAAATTAGTCCAAACCGGAAACCTTCTGAGGACTTTAGTTCTGTTCTCAAGGAAGAACTGGAGGAGAGTCCAGAATATCAGTTGTTTATCCAGGCAGCAGGTCCATCAACAGTCACATTGTACAGCCAGACTTGCCTTATAGACTCAACAACCATAGAGAGGGACGAATCATATGAAGAAACAAGTCCAAATAAAATCATTATAAGTGACCAGAAGATCCAATTAGCTACAGAGCTAGAAGAGCAACCTGAGACAAAAAGTGAAAAACCCTTATCATACACAGGAAGTCCAAACAAAATAGAGAATGAAGAAAATAAACAGAAAGATGCAGAGCTACAGTTCATGCAGACATCATCCATTGATCTCCAAAGCCAAATAAGTGAAAAGGAGGACATCGGTTTTCAGGGTGAAGGACACCATCTAAGTCAGAATATCTGCAGCCCTGAGGTTTCCTCTGGAGACACTGCTGAGAAATTTCAGAATATGTATTCGATGCCGTCCAGACCACATGAACTGGACGCACCACAGCCTGTAATTAGAAACTACTCTAAACTAAACTCTACTGAACTGACACTTGATAATGAGGAGACATCTTCGCCCGATTCTCTTCACTCAAAAGAGCTTTCAACAAACATCAGAACATCCCGAACAGAATTTGAGGAAACCACTGAACCGGACACAGTAGAGGACCATCATCTGTCTACTGAAGCATTGTCTCTTGCAGACAAGGAAAAATGCCATAATACTGAATCATTGAATAACAGTCTTAAGGCTCCTGTACCACAGGACACTAAAGAGATGATAGCATCTGATGATCAAGTTCAGGAAATGAAGCAAATAGATTATTCTACAATCTCCGCATTCAGCCCTGATGATGTACAATACAAAATCAGTGATTCTGACAGTGGTTGCAAATCAGATGTAGCAGCTGAGACACCAGCCTTTTTGGATTCTTCCAGAGATATCAATGACACAGAGAAAACAGCTTCAAATGAAGCAGAAGACTGTGATGCTGAAACTATTTCAGAGAAGTTGTCCGTTTCAATAATCCAAACTGAAATCCAGGCAGAGCAGGACATTGATGTTAATCTGGAAGAAAACAGCCAAGTTCACGATGTGCAGGACATCCATCAAGATTCTGCACCCCAGCAAATGGCACAAATACCTTATACAACAATCTCCACATTCAGACCTGATGTCTGTGATGACACAATCAATGATCCTGAAAGTGGTTGCAAATCAGATTTAACAGCGGAGACACCAGACAAAGAGATTGTTCTTTCTGATTCCACCAGAGAAATCAAAAGCTCGGAGAAAACAGCTTCACATGGGGCAGAAGACCATGATATTGAGTATACATCAGAGAAGTTGTCAATTTTAGTAATTCAAACTGAAATCCAAGCAGAGCAGGACATTGGCGTTAATCTGGAAGAAAACAGCCCAGTTCAAGATGTGCTGGACATCCATCAAGGTTCTGCACCTCAGGAAACTGTGGAAATACCTGATTCAACTATCTCCACATTCAGTCCTGATGTCTGTGATGATGTACAATACAAAATCAGTGATCCTGAAAATAGTTGCAAATCAGATTCAGCAGCGGAGACACCAGACAAAGAAAATGTTTCTTCTGATTCCACTAGAGAAATCAAAAGCTTAGAGAAAACAGCCTCACATGAGGCAGAAGACCGTGATATTGAGACATCTGAGAAGTTGTTAGTTTCAGTAATCCAAACTGACATCCAGGCAGAGCAGGACGTTGGTGTTAATCTGGAAGAAAACAGCCCAGTTCAGGATATGCAGGACATCCATCAAGGTTCTAGACTTCAGGAGAATAAAGAATCTAGAGGTTTTTATGATGTTTCCTCTGAAAAAAGCGTTGAGTCTGAAGAAATACACCAAAGGTTGTGTAGTGTTGTTAACATTTCTGAACCACAACCTGTCATTATGAGTGCTTATGAAAGTGCCTGGCAGGTAAACCCCAAGGACCAAAGTGAAAAGCCTGATTTGGTTCATCTTCCAACCGAAGAACTTAAAATCCAACCAGAGTCTGAGAGTCTTTGTTTTCAAGAGTCTGAAGTGGAAGACCAGCAGGAGTTGATGATTGCAATGGGAAAGTTGTCACCTTCAGAAAATCCAGACCAAACAGACCAAGATCTGCAAGAAACCAGAAAAACTGAAATATTTCAGGAAATTCAGCAAACATTCACCAGACCAGACAATTTAGAAGACTTAATGCCTGTGACCATGAGCGATCATAATAGTGTATGCCAGGAAGACTCACTGGAGGAGGATGATTTGTCGTCGCATAAATCTCCTGACTCCATTGAGCCAAGTCCAACTGAGGACATTCATTGTCCTGACTCTTTGGAAACAAGTCCCATGGATCAGAGACCAGACTCCCAAATCCCTGAACTGTTCTGTACCAGTAGTATAAATACTAGTGATGAAATGATTAATGAGGGTGAGGCTAATACTTGGACACACCAACAGGACACACCAAATGATGGAATATGTGAAGAAACGGGTGCCTCTGAAATGGAGAACTTTGATTTAACTTGTTCTGTGTTGGAGGATGTGGTGGTGACACAAGAGCTACCAAAGCAAACTGAAGACAGAGCAGCCTTAAATTTTGATCTTCCTGAGACAAAGGAGACATCTGTGCCTTCCTCACCCTCCCCAGAGGAAAATGATGAAGATGAGGATATTAGTGAAGTGAAAAAGCAGTTTACTCCTGAAGAAAAGATGTTCAAGATGGCAGCCAAAATCCGGGTTTTTGATGAACTTGAACAGGAGACCAAAACACGAAAGGTTCGATTTGATTTCTCCTCTCCGTCCCAGGATAGGTATGATGAGCTGATGAAAAGGGAGGAAGAGCTTCAATCCTGGGATGGAAGTTCACTAGACAATGAAGAGGAAGACACAAAACAAAGATGTGAGTCTGGGTCATATCGACATTTGGAACAGAGTGATGACTCATCACCAACTGAACTATCACAAGAGGAACCTGAACAGGGTGCTAAAAGTGAAATTCAGACCTTGGAGTTAACAAAGATGGAGGTGTCACTTACGCACCCTTACATTGACAAACAAGAGCTGACTCATGAGAATGTTTCTTCAGATTGCATTATTCTAGAAGACAGGACTGCCTCCGCCATTGTTCCCGCACTGGATGAAGAATCCGCTGCAGTGTTAATGGACAGTCACTCTGACACAGAGTGCCATCTCACAGACGAGAAACCTGTAGAATTGCATTGGTCTGTGGTGGATACTGTGTCTCCTGTAAATGATGGGAAAGCTTTAGAAGAACATCCACCAGACCCCAAAGAGAACCATTTAAAACAAATCCAGGAAGATTCGGTCTCCTGGATTGCAGAGTCGGACGATAGTGAAATCATTAAATCCCAGATTGAGGATGAAGAGCAGAAAATTCATTCCCAGTCCACAGACACTCGGTCTCAGGAGTCTACACCACCAAGACGCCCTTCTACTCAGACTCCTACGGAAAACAAGCAGATGAGCCCTTTCTTGTTCCAGCAGGGGAAACTCTTTGAAATGACAAGAGGTGGTGCTGTTGATATGAGCAGAAGGAGCATAGAAGAGGAACAGGATGCATTTGTCTTTTTTCCCATAAGTCGCAATCCTTCTGACAATAGTCCCTATGACGAGGACAGGAGAAGAGAAACATCTACAGAATCAATGCAGGTTGTTTCTGAGCCTAGAGAGTCAGAAAGTCCGAGTTACTCAGATTGCCTTAAAGAGAAGGATCTGAAATGTGATTTATCAGTAGCAGAGGTTGATACTGCCATGTCTACAGTGAGCCGCTCTATCCTCTCTGAGCGGTATATTGAATCATCTGATTCCTCAGCAGAGGATGATCAGCACTCAGTTATTGAAATTTCTACTCGAGATGATCATGTACATCCTAATAAAGAGAGATTGCCAGAAACATCACACTCTTCCCCCAGCTTACCAAAATATCCTGCTGAAGATCCTGAAAGCAAGAAATCAAAACCAAAGATTCAAGTGAAAGCCATCAGTTTTGACCACATTTTGGGGAAAGCTGACTCTACTGAGCAAAGTCGAAGACCCAGATCAGAGGCCGATATAAACGTTTCAAACTATAGAAGTGGGTTGTCTTCTTCGTCAGTAAAATCAAAGTCTTCTGTATCTGAAACACTTGGAGTAGAAGAAGATACATCAAGAGCACTTAATTCAGATGTACATCAATACACTCGGCAGTTTGAACATCAAACCTTCCTGGATGACGGTAGAGTTTCAACACAGTTTCGAACCCCGTCTGTAAAAGAAGACATATTTGAAACTAGACCAAACTGGGAGGACTGTGTGGAGACGCAGATGCAGCGGCTCTCAGACAGCAGTAGTCCAGATCAGAGCCAAGGTACCTACATGGTTTACGGCACCTTCTACTCAATCCTTTAGATTGGACCTAAAGATTTTGCCCTCAATTTGTTTGTCCCGTTCCTATATCCCGTCCTGTCCCTTCCCATTCTGTTCTGCTCTGTCCCATCCTTTTATGTCCTGTCCACTCCGTTCCAGTCCTGTCATAACCTGTGAGTGATGTGTCTTTTATTTTATCTTCAGCTTTTCTTTCCATATCAATGTTTAAATCTCAAGATTGCTTTTCAATTTGTAGAAATTCCTTTTTTTTTAATCTCATCGTAATCATTTGACCGTTTTTATTATTTATTCAATCATTTTTTTGAAACCCTTTCGATTTGAAATCATTTTGATTTGTTATAGCTCTGACTATTTTATTTGAATTGAAAATGGTACATCAGATAAGTGAAGGTTCCTGCCTGATCTTCACAGTGAACTGGAACAGTGATGTGGATCGTAAAGAGGAGATTTTGTCTATTACTGCTGATCTACTGGGGTTTAGCTGGACAGGTGAGTTAGAAACTTAAGTTAACTGTGATATTAGTTGGTCCCCCCCCCCCCCAACAGGTCCATCAGTCAAGATCTGTCTGCCGTTAAATGAACGTCTCTATGTCTCACCACCACATTTTCCTGGATTTTTTTTATTTTTATTAATTCATTATCAGTCTGAATAAATGACTTTAATAGGAATGTTCTAAAGGTTGAGCCCTGGTATGTGTTACCGTTTATAGAGTTAGCTAAAGAGTTGGAATTCAGTGAGAATGAAGTTCAGCAGGTACGAGTGGAGAACCCGAACTCTCTGCAGGAACAGAGTAGCGCTCTCCTACAGCGTTGGAGCGAGCGGGATGGCAAACAGGCCACCGGTCAGTCCCTCATTCTTCATACACAATCATGTATTGTATACCATTGACACTGTGTGTTTGTGTATGTGTGTATGTTCAGAAGATTCTCTGTTAAAGAAACTGACTAAAATAAACCGCATGGACATCGTCCACCTTATCAACACTCAACTAAACAAATCAGTGCAGGAACAAATGTCCAGAACTTACGCAGAGATTGAGAGGACATTGGACCACAGTGAAGGTACAGCACACACATATACTTACACACACACACACACACACACACACACACACACAGACACTGAAAAATTCCCAAAACAAGGTTGCGTGCGTGAATGTTTGTGTGTTTGGATATACAGCGATGTCCTCAGTGCAGGAGGTCAGTCCCAGAATGGTGAGGAAAGTGGATATTTCTCAGAAACCCCCAGCTGCAGTGTCAGAGGAGGACCTATCAGTAGCTTCAATTCCTGACATTGCTTCTTGGGCAGAACATATGGGACACACCCACTCTGAGAGTATCCATGGAGACATGATAGAGGAGTTGGAGGTCACACAGTGAGTCCATTATTATATCAATTATTATTGTTTTAAAATTATTAGTAGACTTGTTTGAGCTTTAGTCCGGAGTGATTGTTAAACTTTTTGAGTGTTAGACTTGTTTTAGTGTTCGGTTTGTTATAGGGTTAGCCTTGTTTATTCATGTTAGACTAGTTTATTGGTGTTAGACTAGTTTATTGGTGTTAGACTTGTTTGAGTGTTAAGCTTAGATTGGTTTAGACTCATTTGAGTGTTAGGCTTAGATTGGTTTAGAGTTAGACTTAGATTGTTTGACTCATTTGAGTGTTAGACTTAAATTGGTTTAAAGTTAGATTCATTTGAGTCTTAGTGTTAGATTGGTTTAGACTCATTTGAGTGTTAAGCTTAGATTGGTTTAGACTCATTTGAGTGTTAGGCTTAGATTGGTTTAGAGTTAGACACATTTGAGTGTTAGGCTTAGATTGGTTTAGAGTTAGACTCATTTGATTGTTAGACTTAGATTGGTTTAGAGTTAGACTTGGATTGTTTGACTCATTTGAGTGTTAGACTTAGATTGGTTTAGACTCATTTGAGTGTTAGACTTAGATTTGTTTAGACTCATTTGAGTGTTAGGCTTAGATTGGTTTAGACTCATTTGAGTGTTAGACTTAGATTGGTTTAGACTCAATTGAGTGTTAGGCTTAGATTGGTTTGGAGTTAGACTCATTTGAGTGTTAGACTTAAATTGGTTTAGACTCATTTGAGTGTTAGGCTTAGATTGGTTTAGACTCATTTGAGTGTTAGGCTTAGATTGGTTTAGAGTTAGACTCATTTGAGTGTTAGGCTTAGATTGGTTTAGACTCATTTGAGTGTTAGGCTTAGATTGGTTTAGACTCATTTGAGTGTTTCCAGGTTGTTTGAGTGTTTGACCTGTTTAAATGTTTGTTATTGACTTGTTTATGTCCAGTTAGCTTGAACAAGTTGCTAATGTGTATTACAGAAACGTGTGGACATGTCAGCAGGATGAAATCCACTTGACACCTACTCCTCCACAGGAAGCGGTAAGTGTCTTTCCTTTTACTAATGAGTGTGTTGAGTTGCAGGCTGTTTTGTGTTTACTGGATGGGACTATGGTCTGATCAGTAGATGAAACTTAGACAGGTGTTTAATAGGACTGTGTTCAATGGGCAGAACTAAAGTGTGTGTTCAAGAGTGTGTAAAAGGCTGTGTTAAGTGTGTGGGATTAAAACGTGTGTTTAGTGGGTGGGTTTAGGACTAAGGTGTGTGTTTATCAGCAGCTGTTGATGTGTAGCTTATTATAAACTTCTGTTGCATTTCATCATTTAGCTCTTAGCTGCAGGTCAGGATGAGGATCAGACTGTAAATAAAACAGGAGATCCCAACGTCCTGAGTCTTTCATCTGCAGCACAAACACCCAAGGCATACTTCTTCAACTTCAGTCAGTCCTCCATCGATAACTTTTCACGGGAACTTTCAACAAATACAGCCTGGAACGAATCTAAGGTTCTGACAGAAATGCCAGAGGAACATGCTGAGGAACATTTGGCATCTCCACCTAATCATCTTTCTCCTGTATATGAGAAAAGTGATATAGAGGAAAGTGAGAAATCCTCCTCGCAGTCTCGTCTCTCCAGCTTTGAGACTTCCAAAGGCTTCCATCTTACCGAGAGTGATCAGGGATTTAGAGAAGAGCTAGGATCTTCAGCAGAACAGATTAGGAGAAGATCTGCTCCAGAGGATTGTACACGGCATACACCAGACCTCACCACCACCCCATCTGAATACGTTTTTGTAGATCCTGATTCTGACCAGCTTCCAGTTGAAGAACATGCTGAACATGAGTTATTATCTCAGAACAAAGGTAACATGGCAGAACCACCAGAACCCTGGATTGAAGAGTCTACAATACATAATGCAGAAACAGAAGATGTAGGTCCAGAGAAATCATCTCAGAAGAACATACCAGATGTCCAAGATGTTGAATCTTCTTCTGCAGGATCTGGCGAAGAGAGACCACTTCCAGTAGAGTTGCATGAAGATCAACATTTCACTACACAATTACAAAAACATGACTCTGTAGAAACTGAGAACATTTACAGTGAAGATGCTTTAATGCAGCAGGAGGTTCAGGTGGAAAAGATGTTCACATCATACTCTTCCATTCTTCTTCAGCAAGAGATTTCACCAGTTTCTCCACAAACACCAGATACAGTTCGAGCCTCTCAGCACTTTGAATTTGGGGACAGTCTCTCAGACAGAACATTGGATCAGGACTCATGTCAGCTTTCTAACACTTTCTCTGAGACACAAGTGTCCAAACGTCCACAGTCAGAGACTTCATACACCTGCAGGTTCTCTGAATTTGAACAAAGCACCGTACGCTCCTTAAGCACCGATGAAGCTCTGGCATTACTTAATGAGCTTGTTCCTACAGGAACTCCACTGACTGACAAAGGCATGGTAAAGAAGATCACAGAACCGAGAAGATCTGAAAGCGACTATGAAACACTCACAAAACAATGTTCCACAGCTGTGAATTCTGAGATCATGGAGATGCAGCATGACCACTGGCAGTCAGAGCAGGAGATGTTCTTGTCAACTTCAGTTGAACTAGAACAACAATTAGATTCGTTAACATTTCACCTGAAGGAACATGGCGCTGAAAACTGCAGCACATTTGAGAGCAGTGAAGAGAAGAACCAGAATTCAGTCAATGAGGAATATTTACATCTGACTGAGGAAAAAGAGGAACCACTAGGACTAAAGAAGAGATTAGAATCCTACATTGGTTCTTCTGAAAAAGCTCCTCATCATGTGGATGATAAAGATGATGATGATCATCATCATGATGGTGATGATGATCTGAAGAGGGTAAGATCAAAGCATGGTACTTTCTTCATATTTATCCCCAGCATCAACTTTAGCCCCTCCTCCTAGTGCCTAGCATAACAAAGAGCTTCCCGTTCTGTGGCGTGATGAATCAAAAGGCTCTTATGATGTCTTCACTTCAGAACCTGCTTTATACATGTGCGGGTTCTGCTTGGGTTTTTTTTTTCATCCTGATGCAGATTTTTGACCTCCAGAACCTCACAGTGCTGCATGATGAACTTTTTGGTTGTTATTGAAATAATATAATTCAGCATATTGTTCTCCATGTGGACTGATGGCTCCTGCACTGATGGATGATGATGATGATGATGATGATGATGATGATGATGTTTTCTTTGCATGAATGCTTTGTGGGCTGCTCCTGCATGTTTTCCTGAAAGCTAAAGGTCCGATTCTCTTCTGTTCTTTAGTCATATCCATTCAGATAAAGATTTTTTTCAGAAATATGGAAAGAGTTTTTTATTTGTGATAGACGAGTTTCGGCAAGAGTGAAAGGGAAAGTTTATAGGACTGTAGTGAGACCAGCAATGTTGTCAGAAAGACAGGAGGTGGAGCTGGAGGCGGCAGAGTTGAAGATGTTGAGATTTTCATTGGGGGTGACGAGGATGGACAGGATTAGAAATGGGTTCATTAGAGGGACGGCGCATGTAGGATGT
>JAOTRA010000026.1:3778325-3793914 GCA_026260255.1 Pseudolaguvia tuberculata | reverse complement strand
CACGCACACGCACATACACACACACACACACACACACACACACACACACACACACACACACACACACACACACACACTATATCCATGTAGTTCCTTATTTTCTATGTTTAATTGAGTTTGTTTATACATGTTGTAATTGAGGTGCCTCTAATGTATGAGAATTAGCAGAAACTCAAAATGCCTAGGATGTTCAAGAATGTTTTACCCTGAGCTGCTATTGTTGCACATGTCTAAAATATCTATGAAAATGTGGCTTGAAACCATCCACCTGATAGTCGGGAGAAGAAGAGTCAGTTAATGTTTCTAAGTGCTTAAGTTAAGCTAAAATTATCACACTACACAGTGACCCCCGCTATAGGAAGTCTGAAATCTGTGTGCTGGATTGTGCGGTGTGGAAATTATATTCGGCTGATATCTTTATATATACTTTATATGTGACTAACATCACAAAATAAAATGTTGTTACTCTTACTTTGATATTGTTGCGCTCGTTGTGGCCCATTAATTATTAAAAAACTGCATCATAGCTCATATGCATCCCTACTTTTCTATAATCTCATCTGTTTCTTGATGTAGAAGGATGTCTGGAGGATAAAGTAGTTGCTTATCTACCACCCCAATAGTGTAAAAAATGTTTTTGATTGTTACTCTTTAAAATATAAAGGATTGAATAAAACATTAATGTCTATATATATTTATTTTGAAATAGCATCTAAAACACTACAATACAAACTTGTCTTGGGTTTATTTGCTTTAAATTTATTGTTAGAATCCTGTGATTGGAAACAAGCTATTGGCAGACAGAGAATGTTGATCTCTAATTGGTCAACCTTTTTTTAATTGTGTAAAAAGTATTATTGTTAGTCTGGATATTTAAACTAGTGATGGAATGTATTTAAATTTGTTTCAGTTGCATGTAAAGTATTGTTAATAAATGTGGGGCAAGGATTGGGTAAAACCAGCAAAACTTTCAAAGGGAAAGTAGCCATCTATCCATGATAGCTAAAAGTTTTACTACTCTTTCAGATCGCCTTGGTCCACCTGTTCTTTAACATCTCGGGCATCATGCTGTGGTACATCCTGCCCTTCATGCGCATCCCTATCACCCTGGCTAAGAGTCTGGGCAATGTGACAGCACAGTATCGCTGGTTTGCCGTGTTTTACATACTGGTCTGCTTCTTTGTCATCCCTCTACTGGTTTTTGGTTTGTCACTCGCTGGCATGCCTGCTCTTCTCGCCGTCCTTGTACCTGTGGCACTTCTCATCATCTTTGTCCTCACGGTTAACTTCCTGCAGTCTCGTTTCCCAAAGATACTTCCATCCTGTCTGCGCACATGGGACTTCCTGCCTCTTTGGGCTCGATCTCTTGAACCATGGGACCGAATAATCATGGCAATGACCTCATGCTGCTGCTGCTGCTGCTGTAAATGCTGTCAAGTTGCTGCTGCCATTGAGGAGGTGAAGCCAGCTGGGGCGAGGAATTATAGGATGGAGATACATGAAAACCCAGCTTTATCCAATGAGAGTGAAGAAAACAGTCATGCTATGCCCTTTTCAGTTGTACTTAATGTGACTTCTTTATAGAATAATTTATTACGCATTTATAACACTTTTATCATACAGTTATTACTGTATAACTGCCTGGTTCATGTGCCAAGAACAAATGTGACATTTCTGAGTTTTATTTATATTTTATAAACATTTTATATAGAAAGAGTGAAAGAATTCCCAGAAATGTTATTTAAAATATTAAAACCTTTTACAGTAAATTTTATAGTTTCAATTCATTTGAAAATCTGATCTGTAAACATGATTAAATCATCCTGATTATTAAATATCATTCAGTTTTAGGTGTCCTGAACATTGTTGTTTAGTAGTTTTATTTTGTGAAAAGAAAATATTCACTCCTGAATCATTCTCCAACTGTGACACACGCAATTACATTCAATCACACACAGTTACAACACCTGGTAGATCCCATCAACTGACCCATCAATCGACTGTCATACTGTTCACCTAACAATTGTTAGAATGGAACCAATGTTATTTTTATGTTTCTAGGAGATTTCCCCAAAGATTTCTTATTGATTACTTGGATGATATGAAGGATAGGACCTTTAAAGGGATGGTGATGAGCATAAGGTTTAGAAGGTTAATAAAGAACATGAGATTTAGAGGGACGGTTCTGAATATGAAGTTTAGAAGTACCATGAAGTACATGAGATTTAACATGATAATGAAGAACATGAGATCAAGAGGGATGGTTATAATTATGAGGTTTAGAGGGACAATAAGGACAGGAGATTTAGAGGGACGATGATGAACATAAAGTTTAGAGGGACAATGAAGAACATGTGGTTTAGAGAGATGATGATGAACATAAAGTTTAGAGGGACAATGAAGAACATGTGGTTTAGAGCGATGATGAATATGAGGTTCAACAGGATGATGATGAACATGAGGTTTGTTGGGACTAATATATTGTTTACCCAATTATTATCCTGAGTGCCTTTTTATTTTTCTCTACTTTCACACACATATCTTTATCAGCAGAGGCCAGGGGATAATTAAGGCCAGAGTATGTCGGTGAGCTGATGGATGTCTGATACTGAAGATAAACTACACACTGTGTGGTAATAGGACATGATGTTCGACAGATAATTCAGCATGTGTGTAACTGAAGTGAATACAAGGCAAAAACTTGAATGTGTCCGAGATATGAAGTTGTATTTGATTATGGTTCAATGATTTATTCAATAATTACACAAATACATTTATCAACTATATAAACGTTTATTTTGATAATCAGAAGGCGATAAAGAACATTTGTTGCTTTTCAACTTTATCATAATAATAAATGATTAAATGCACAAGATCAAATGTATCTAATTGAAAGGGTAAATGATTAGACATGAATGTTTATGCTCTGGAATGTTCAATTTATTTAGTCATAAATAATTTAATGGCTTTTATTACAACACTTTTTAATATTTTAGACTTCAATTAATATTTAATGGGAAATAATAAAACTGTTGTTGTTTAATATTAACATGAACAATTTATACCTTCCTAAATATGTATATTTACTTATAATATAATTATAAGTGGTGTGGCGTGACGTGGCATAGTCTTAACAAGGTGTCAGGGTCGATTCTGTGCGGGAGATATTTCTGTGCAGAGTTTGCATGTTCCTGCCGTGCTTGCATGGGTGCTCTGGTTTCCTTCCACAGTCAAAAAACAGGTTGTTGATTCTAAATCGCCCATAGACGCGATTGTTTATTTATGTGTGCCCTGCGATGGACTGGTGACGTGTGTACCCCTGCCTGTTATTCTATGTGTGCTAGGATAGGCTCCAGCAAACCCAG
This sequence comes from Pseudolaguvia tuberculata, assembly GCA_026260255.1. Taxonomy (NCBI): domain Eukaryota; kingdom Metazoa; phylum Chordata; class Actinopteri; order Siluriformes; family Sisoridae; genus Pseudolaguvia; species Pseudolaguvia tuberculata. Next base: position 3,790,549 of record JAOTRA010000026.1, on the reverse strand, counting down.
TGACCCCAAATTAGGGAATAAGCAGGCAATAAAATTAATGAATGAATATAATTATTTTTACTGCTCATTTATAAAGCTTATTTTAGTAATTTCCTCTGAAGAAAGATATGCAGGTTGTTGGGGTGAACGAGGCAGATGTAGAGGACAGGGTAGTGTGGAGAAGAGCGATCCGCTGTGGGGCCCCCTAACAGGAGCAGCCGAAAGGAGATTTTAGTAATTACCTTTACTCATAAACTTTGGTAATTATTATTTAATTTATTCATCTTCTCTAATTTATTCATCTTCATTTATTCATATACCAGCAAACATAAGGCATATACAACCTAGACAGGTCACCAGTCTATTGAAGGGCCTAATTATGATTTATTAATGATTAATTATTGATTGTCATTGTCATATAAGTAATAATGAGTTTCACACCAACTAGCAGGTGTGGGCAATCAAGTCAAGATCTTGATTTAGGGGTGGAACTAAACCCTACAGTATCTCAGGTTCATTCATAACCGAGATTAAAATGTAGAAATCCTGACACCTGGTGGCAATAACAAGCAATCGGTTCAGTGGCGTTTTAGTTTATCGACGACTGTAAAAATAATGTATTAACAATAGTAACGATTCACATTGTTTTAACGTGAATCCATATAATTTAATTCCTTTTTAAACACCATTTAACACGCTAAAGTTTTCCAGCAAAACCTTATATATGTTTTTTTTAATTGCATATAATTATGCATAATATTTGGTTAGAAATTACTCCGCAGTCGGTCTTTTTTATTAAATGGTATTTAATCCCGGTTCAACAACAAACAGTCAAAGTAATTATACAACGATCGATCTATTTTCCCCTCCACACCCATTGTGGAAAGCTTTAATTATGAATTACGTCGTGGGAAATCGAGTGTAGAAGGCGTGTTATTCACGACCTGTTCTCTGTGAGAATCTTTACATTGTACCTGGTTATTTGCCCATAAGAACAGATCTCGCGATATACTTCACTATTTTCATAGTTCTTTCGATGTTCTCGCGAGATCTTAAAAACTTTCCCACGCTGTGTGAAGCTTCCCCCCCACTTCTGCTTCCATCTTCTCACGCTTTGCTCTGCGGTCTAAAGGAGAAAGGTACATCTCGCGATATCACAGCCACCCTCTAACGTTGTCAGATGGTGAGAATGTCGCAGCTATCGCGAGATCTGATCTACTTTCCCACGCCGAGGTTCTTCCGTCTGGGAAGGAAAGTAGTGAGGAAATCTCGCGATATGACATTTTATTAGAGAGTTGTTGGAAGATGGCGCCTGTTGTGACGGGGTAAGCGATGAAATATTCAAGATGAGGGCATGGAAAAGTATAAGTTAGTACCAAACGTTCAGGTTTTATTGTTGAAATTTTAATAATATGTGCTTTGGCTCGGCTCCCGTGTCTAATCTCGTCCGCCATTGTTATTGGCACACTTTTGGGCTCGTGCCTTGTTTTCCGCTCTGTTCTTTTATGCACTTAGCATGATGGCTAGCTGAGCTAACCAGTCAAGTTTAGCCTACATTTTTAAAGCACTATTTTATCCATGGGATGTAATATTCAGTGCGCACAAGATACCTGTTAATTAAGTATTTGTTTTTATATCATGACTTTATCCAAGTAGTATTATACTGTGAATTATTGCAAGATTATTTTACGCCGTTCGAAGAGAATTGTGAAGAGAAAAAAAGCTGTTGAACGAGTTAGCCAACTCTTACCTCGTTCGCTAGCTTTACAAGATGTGTTACCTTTTTGTTAACACTTTTCTTTCAATATAATGAAACAAAAATACCGCTTTGGTGAAATGTTATTCATTCTGGTAGAAAAGTAAAAAATGTGTTAACTTTTTTATTTTTGTGTTTTGTTTATTATTCATCCAAACTGTCAACCAGCTGTACACGCACTGCGCATGCGCATCACTCTCATGCCTCTTGCTTTAATTATTTTATTGTTTATGCAGGAAATTTGGGGAGCTTCCACAGCCAAAGCGCCTTACCAGGTACACATTTTGTCTGATTTGTAAATAAATATATTTATCTTTAGTTTAATATTGTTCTTACTAATGTAATTGTATTTGTTTTTCAGAGAGGCAATGCGAAATTACTTGAAAGAAAGAGGAGATCAGACTGTGTTGATACTACATGCTAAAGTTGCACAGAAATCATACGGTAATGAAAAAAGGTAAGTGTGTGTTCTGTGGATATTTTAAGTTTGTATGTATGTAAGGGTGTGGACTGTAATCTACGGTTAACGGGCTAGGATTGTGGTTGGATTAGTTTGAGTGAAGTTAGTTGGCTTGAATGTGATTGGATTGGTCATGTGAAAGTGTGTGTAGAGTCAGTGACATATGACGGTTAAGCTTTAGCTGTAAGTGTTGTTCGTTTGAGGTTTGGAACATTTTATAACAACACAAACACGCATACACATGCATTCACTGTGAATTGATGATTACAGCACCACATAAACGCAGAAATCATCTGTTTCTAGGCACTGTCACCAAAAAATTGTTGCTGTTAATTTATTTGTCTAATTTCTACTCTATATTCTCAATTAATAATCTCTTATTGTTGACTTACAGTTTGGCATTTGGCAGGCACTCTTATCCAGAGCAACTTACATTTGGTCTCTTTTTTTTTTTTTTTTTTTTTTTTTAAACAATTGAGTGTCTTGCTCAAGGGCCCACAGTGGTTGCACAGTGGATTCAAACCCCGGTCTTTCTGGTATTAGTCCAACACCTCAACCACTAGGCTACCATTTCCCATTGCAGACTTTATTCTGCAATGCCAGTAGCACACATGCAATTTATGTTGATGGAACATTTTTGTATAGTTGTTAGTTATGTTATTGTATTTTACAGTGTACTGCTTTTTCTGTATGTGCAAGGTTTTTAATTGATTTGTGATGTGCATGTTAAGATTTTTCTGCCCACCTCCATGTGTATACTTGATGGGTTGCGGCTGGAAAAAGAAGAAGGAGCAGATGGAGAGAGAGGGCTGTTCTGAGCAGGAGGCACAACCCTGTGCTTTTATTGGCATCGGAAACAGCGAGCAGGAAATGCAACAGCTCAATCTGGAGGGCAAGGTGTGGTACATGCACACACACTCTTAAAGCAACTGGAAGACGCTTTGTCCTTACTGTCTCACTTTCTCACTCTGCAGAACTTCTGCACCGCCAAAACACTGTACATATCAGACTCGGACAAGAGGAAGCACTTCATGCTGTCTGTGAAAATGTTCTACGGAAACAGTGCAGAAATTGGCGTCTTCCTCAGCAAACGCATCAAAGTCATCTCCAAACCTTCCAAGAAGAAACAGTCTCTGAAGAACGCAGACTGTGAGTTATATCACTTTTGGATCATGTTAAATTTGAATTAAGTGCAGATAAAACTGTTAAAATCTGGTTCTTGCTGTCTCTTTGTCCCACTTTCCTGCAATCTTCCTGTCAATTCGTCTGTCTGCTTGCCTACCTGTTGGTCTATTTTGTTTCCTCGAGTATTAAATGTTTCTTTTTTTGTCTCTCTCAGTGTGCATAGCATCAGGCACTAAGGTGGCCCTGTTCAATCGGTTACGGTCTCAGACAGTCAGCACTCGATACCTCCATGTTGAGGGAGGAAACTTCCATGCCAGCTCTCAGCAGTGGGGGGCCTTTTACATCCACCTGTGTGAGTCTCTCTCTCTTACACACGCACACATTTCTAGGAAAGATTTTAGCTCTCACTTATTTTAGTTTTTTCACTTTTTTCAATTCAGTGGATGATGATGAGTCAGAGGGGGAAGAGTTTACAGTGAGAGATGGCTATATCCATTATGGTCAGACTGTAAAACTTGTGTGTTCTGTCACAGGCATGGCTTTACCGCGGCTGGTGAGCACATAAAAGTATTGAAAATTTTATAACAAAAAAAAAAGATTTTGTTTATATCTTTATGCTTTGTGTGTGTAGGTAATCCGTAAGGTGGATAAGCAAACAGCACTGATGGATGCAGATGATCCCGTTTCTCAGCTTCACAAGTGTGCGTTTTACCTAAAGGACACAGAGCGTATGTACCTGTGTCTCTCTCAGGAACGCATCATCCAGTTCCAGGTGAGTCTTGCTATTCCTCTTTTACCAGGCTACAACCATTACAGCAACTCCTACAAAGACTAAAATACCCAGGCCACACCTGATGTCTGTAATAATGCACAGTTCATGCCTCCTGCATAGACACTTACTGGCACTATAATCTGTATATTTTAGGCAACACCGTGTCCCAAAGAGACAAACAAAGAAATGATAAATGATGGCGCCTCATGGACGATAATCAGCACCGATAAAGCAGAGTATACGTTCTATGAGGGCATGGGCCCTGTTACACACCCTGTGACCCCTGTACCCGTAGTTGAGAGTTTACAGGTAACATATGCATTAAATGATCTAACAGAAAAACGTTAGCTGCCAACCATGCCTATTCACAGTTAAAGGTAACGTGTGTGTGTGTGGGTGTGTGTGTGTGTGTGTGTGTGTGTGTGGGTGTGGGTGTGTGTGTGTGTGTGTGTTTTAGCTAAATGGTGGGGGTGATGTGGCCATGCTGGAGCTGACTGGTCAGAACTTTACTCCTAGCCTGAGAGTGTGGTTTGGTGATGTGGAGGCAGATACTATGTACAGGTGAGAGCATCACACTATGTGTCTTCTTCTCCTTTCGGCTGCTCCCGTTAGGGGTCGCCACAGCGGATCATTCTTCTCCACATTACCCTGTCTGCTGTCACACTATGTTTTTAGTGATCAGATATATTTAATACTTCATTTATGTGGCCTTAAGTTTATGATGGTGTGTGTGTAGGTGTGGCGAGAGCATTCTCTGTGTTGTTCCCGATATATCTGCGTTCCGTGAAGGATGGCGATGGGTCCGGCAGCCAGTCCAGGTTCCTGTCACTCTTGTACGCAACGATGGAATCATCTACTCAACAGCACTCACCTTCACCTACACACCTGAGCCAGGGCCACGCCCACACTGCAGTGCTGCAGGGGCAATTCTGCGCTCTGGTTCTGCATCCTCACCCTCATCCTTGTCGTCATCTTCAGCTGGTCTCATGCTGCAGTCAAGGATTGAAACTCAGGCCGGATTCCAAACATCTGGTGGTGTCTCTTCCTCATCTTCTTCCTCAGCCATGTCGGTGTCCTAACCTGCGTGTATTTGACGTGGAATTAAATCCTAACCTTTCGGATTTCTTCATTAAAGGACAACAATGTTGCGGATTGGAGGAAACTGAGAGAAAACCCTAAATAAAAGACCAGCTCTTTCCTTTAATTTTTTTTCCTTTCACAGGAAAAAAATTTAAACAAACCCTGCTGCTTTTCCAAAACGGTAAAAATGCAGGTGAAGAGAATTCCTCGGAAGGGCTTCGACGTGTCAACGTGGAAGATTTAAAGTTATCACATAGTAATATAGTTTTCAAGGACCAAGGAATATTATTTTTTATTGATGTATAATTTTATAAGCTTTAGCTAAGGTACATTTTCCCCACATTTTTCTTGTTTTATAACATTTAGTAACCTTTTGTTACCAAATAGTTTTGTATATATCTCATGAGCATTTGTGCTCAGAAGTTAAAAAAAAAAAAAAAGATATAAAGAAGGGTATGTGCGGTTTTAATCGCCTGAGCTCTCTCTCATAGCTGCCTTTTAATCCAATTTGGCGACTGCCTTAAATTTTCTGAACTTCTACCAGCAGCGTTTTTACCTTTTGTAATACTGATTTTACATATTTACATTTGCCCTGTTTTTTCTTTTTTTTTTCTTTAAGTGTACAATTGCGTGTGACACTTAGAAGGCGGCTTTACTTTTACACACGAAAGCTTTAAATAATGACCATCCTGCCAGCTCGTGATGGTTTAACTGCCCCAGTCTTGTCTTCCCCTTCATGTTGTCAAATAATCCACCTGCTTGTGTAATAGATGTGGATATCTAGATCTTGAGGCTTCACTAGTGTAATCACACCCTGGCACACAAAGGCTTTTGCACCCTGATCATCACTGTGATGTTTTATATTCCGACTTATATGCAGTGATTCAGAAACCAGTATATATTTCATGTCAAAGTCCCTGTGACAGTCTGGAAGCAATTGTGTTGAAATCAAAGTTTATTTTCAGTTAGACACACACTTTTGAGCTTTTACTCTTATTCCTTTTGCACAGTTTCTCTTCAGAATCCATATTAAATTAAAAGCCTGGGAAATCGACTAAAATGCTGCTAGCCAATTACCCTCTAGAGTCAAACAAGCGATGTCTAAACTTCTAGAACGTCCTTGAGACTGGTGTAAAATGTATTCCACGACTGAACTGAACTCAAAATAAGTAGATTCCCAATTCTAAAAAGGTGATGTGTGCAGAGTGCTGTTGGAGTTGTGTCTCCAATTTATTGTGTTCCAAAGCTCTAATACCTCAGACAGGTCATGTCCAGATGTTAATACTCAAGTCCCTTCTACTAAAGCAGAGCAGATTGATGATGGTGAAGGTCAATGTTTGATCTGTAAATCAGTGACGTTCCCAATGAGAGCATAAAAACACTTTCAGTGTGTCGCGGCTGACAGAAGAGAAGTGTTAAAACGTTTCTATTAACAGTGTGACCGAGCCAGAACTGAGTTCAGCCGAATGCCTGCCTTCATGCAGACAAGCGTTAATAGGCCTGACGCAGTTCTCTGCTTGGTTGTATTTCTTTTATCTGCCTTCAACTATAGTGTATTGCTTTTTGTCAGAAATGACATTTTTGTTATTTCTTTCCTGGACAATCAGACTGTGTTTGAGTTTTAAGAAAGCTGTGTTGGATGAATATCTTTACCTACCAGCTCAGAACATTTTTAGAATCTGTGCACTTTGTTTAATTCTCCTCTTTGCTCCTCTGTATGTTTTTATTCTTCTGTCCTTCACTACAGTGTTTTTTGGCAGCTCAAACAATCCCATTGTGCCTACAAGAAATGTACAACACCGTCTCATCTCACCACCAAGCTCAACAGGTCAAATGTCATGACCTTTTCAGTGTTGTCTCTAGTTGCTTTATAAGGCAAGGTCCTGACATGCTTTTGGTCCCTCTGCCACTACATTGGCTCAAACGTCTTCCTGGCACAAAAAAGGTGGTGTAGTTTCAGATCAGACATCGCCACGTCTTTCTTTAATTCCTAAGATTTGCTGACCTTTAATAATAAAATTTAGAAGCAGCTTGACCAAAAGTTTGCGTGATGAACCATAAAATGTATTAAAGAGCAGCAAAAAAGTTTTGAAACCCGATTGTGATATTTGTGCAGCTAGCCAATCATCATTGTAGCTCATTCTTCCCAAACAGACATGGATCCCAGTGATGCTCTTCTGCAAGAACTATTAGAAAAGAAAAGCTAGTCAACCATCTGCAAGCAAAAAAGTCAAGACTTTACATTTTTTAAATACATTTTGTCACTGTCAAATCATCTACAGTGACATCATTCCACTGTAGAGGCAGATCCTGAGGTTCATGCACCTTTAGTTGCAGCCTCTTGAACTTCCTGTGATATCTCAGTGGCTTATGTTTATAGTACTTTTACAAAAAGTACCACTGTATCCTTAAACATACGTTTATAGGGTTGTAATAAGGTTGGAGTCTTAATGTAAGGTACAAGTTAGCTAGTTAGCCATGTAGCAAACAGATGATGTAGACGTGGTTGATTTATTTGATGAGAGATACATTTTCACTTGTGCCACTGTATTTTACTTTATCAAGAATCATTTCAAAAGTATGTTAATAAAATGCCGCTCAACCCTCCATTGCCAAATCTTTAGCATTGAGTTAGTCTCACACATAAGAGATGTCTTGAGTCATTATTAATAAGCCAAGATTTTTCAAACTGTCTGCTATTTCCTCTCCGGACATTATTAATGCTAGTGCTCTAAAGGGTCAGTGTGTTTCTGTTGCCTCAGTAAATGTCAATGTTAGAACACACGCAAAAAAATACAGACACCCCATATTGAGGGCCACTTCTACTGCTTTATCCACTCGAGTTGAGTTCAAAACATGAGCTTTTGAGGAGGGATTCGAGTCGATGACAGTGGAGCAATAAAAATCCTTAACATACAACTGTGTATGAGTTTTATTCCTCTTGCATCATCACTTCGGCTCTACGTGGAACGTTCTACCTGACCTGAAGTTAGTTTGTGTTTTCATTAGAATCATAGCTCATTTACTGTTCTCTAGCCAGGTAGGTTCCAGAAGCTTCTTAAGCTTGATGTTGAACCTGTATCACTACTATGACATCATATGGTTAAAACCTGTAAATTCCCTCCTGTAATTTTTGAGTAGAACATGCAAGACCAGACTGTTTCCTTAGGAAGTAAAACTGCACGAATTCTATGTTTGCATTTGAGATACTACAGTGATACGGTGGTGTAGTGGTTAACACGGTCGCCTCACAACAAGAAGGTCCCGGGTTCGATTCCCGGATAGGGACTCTTTCTGTGCAGAGTTTGTATGTTCTTCCCGTGCTTGTGTGAGTTTCCTTCAGGCACTCCGGTTTACTCCCATAGTCCAAAAACATGTATTTGGTAGTGTGTCCTTATTTGTCTATGTGTGGCCCTGCGATGGACTTGTAAACTGTCCAAACTGTACCCCTGGTTCTCCCCTATGTGCACTGGGATAGCCTCCAGCAAACGCCCACAAAACCCGAATTAGGGAATAAGTTGGTTTAGATGAATGAATGAATACTACAGAATAACACTATTGTGCCAATTTACTGATTATAAGACACACCCATGTGGGATTAAAATGAGGGCGGGGTCAGCTGGTTCTGATGTAAGTGCTCTTCTATTATTTACTTTTACAGTCTAAACGAAAAATAAACACTTCAAACAGCTTTCTCGGCTAAAGATAAAAGAGTTTCAAGTGTCACCCTGATGACAAACACATGTCAGTTGTGCATGCTCACAGGGTTTACTCCGGCACTTAAATACACACACACACACACACACACACACCTGTTGTGTCTTCAGGCCATGCAGAGTTATTGAGGCGTAATTCAAACTGCTGTTTCTGCAGTTTAGGTGTGAATCTTGCACTCGGCTCTAAATTTAATCCTTAGTTGTGTGTGTGAGAAGATTAATAACAGAGACCGAGTGGAAATAGAGTGTGAACCCATTATTGAAAATGCTTTATTTACTAACAAAATGCATATGAAAGCCGGTTTCCAAGAAGACCACAAAGTTTTGTGAGTCAATAATTATGAGATAAAAGTCAAAATGATGAATTGAAAAGTCACAATGACAAGATTTAAATAAAGGCCAACTATGACTTTAATAATGAAAATGATTTCCAGGCTCATTTGAGATGATAGTAGATTGTGATTAAACTAATAAAGCTTTGATTTCTAAACAGGTTTGCACCCTATAATGTTATTTTAATGATGAAAAATAGATCAACAGATGAAGATGGTTGACTGATGCCGTTTGTGGAATAGTCTGTTCCATGTTGGATTATTGAGCCAGCAATATAGTTTCAGATATTTTAAACTCATAATTTTGACTTTTTTCAGCCAATTTTTAATCATGACTAAACTATGTTATAATTTTCTGACATTTGATTTTTTTAGGGATCATTCATTTATTCATCTTTTATTTGCTAATTCACAGGGGTCTGCTTACGAGAGTCAGGAGTACACCCTGGACAAGTTGCCAGTCTTTCGCAGAGCCACACAAAGACGAACAACCACACACTCACTCCTATGGGCAATTTAGAATCACCAATCAACCTGATGTACATGTTTTTGGACTGTGGGAGAAAACCGGAGAAAGCCCATGCAAGTGCGGGAAAACATGCAAACTCTGCACAGGAAGACCACTGCTCTGCTATTAATTTGATTCAAAACAAATATAAAATATATAATGGCAGCAAATATTAATGGCATCTACTTTCTTGGCTGATTGACAGGTTTCAGCTTTGGAAATGCAATTGCAACAGAGTTTTTGCAGTGATGGCGCGTTCACAAAACTAAAATACAATTGTGTTTTGATTGTCACAATTAAGCCTCTATTTCTAAAGGGCAATTGCAAATACACTTTAGATTATCGGTTGTTTAATAAACCACCTGTTCTGCAACATGAATCCTTTGTATGGTGTTCTGAGGGTTTGTCCCACATGGCTTTTTATTATTCCGACAACACTGAGTCTGACTCGCAGTCATTAGTTCTGTCGATGTCATACAAGGTATGTTTTTGGTTTCAAAGTGTATTTATGAGTGAGAGAAATCAATATAAACTCTTCATTTTATACATTACACCCAGAGACAGTTCCTCATCTTTTCTTACTGTATGAACATGTTATGTTTGGTTTTTTGAAGTACAAGAAACTGGAAAATTAGGCTTTCATTATCAATCTTCTTATCATACTTATGTTTTATATTCATCGTTGTAAATTTGGTAAACAGAACCTCTTTCCACTGTAGTGCTTAAAGAATTAAAGATTTATAGAAATACTATTAAGGAGCGTACAAACAAAAAAGCTATAAAACCTCTGGATTTGTTTGATTCATTTAAGATATAGTGATTTACCAAGGCCTGTCATTCCTTTTAATTTTTATTAATTTTTTTCATTTTTGGTTTATTTTATTTTTTAATTACTGTGTATTTTATGTGCCTATGTTCATAATACATGTAAATACTTGTGTTTTTTTGTTTTTTTGTGCATTCCTGGCACATTTGGAGAGTGCGTTAGAGAAGTGAAGAAAAGAGTTCAGGCAGGGTGGAGCGGATGGAGAAGAGTGGCAGGAGTGATTTGTGATAGACAAGTTTTGGCAAGAGTGAAAGGGAAAGTTTATAGGACTGTAGTGAGACCAGCGATGTTGTACTGTTTAGAGACGGTGGCGTTGTCAAAAAGACAGGAGACGGAGCTGGAGATGGCAGAGTTGAAGATGCTGAGATTTTCATTGGGTGTGACGAGGATGGACAAGATTAGAAAAGGGTTTATTAGAGGGACGGCGCATGTAGGATGTTTTGGAGACAAGGTGAGGGACACTAGGTTGAGATGGTTTGAACATGTGCAGAGGAGGGACATGCAGTATATTGGTAGAAGAATGCTGATGATGGAGGTGGCGGTTAGGAGGAAAAGAAGAAGACCAAAGAGGAGGTTTATGGATGTGGTGAGTGAAGACATCCAGGTAGTTGGGGTGAATGAGGCAGATGTAGTGGACAGGGTAGTGTGGAGAAGAGTGATCCGCTGTGGCGAGCCCTAACGGGAGCAGCCGAAAGGAGAAGATATTTGTATGTCTGTGTTTGTTGATCAAGAAAAAAGTGCATTTATGAGTACACGGACCCGATGATTTGTATCGCGAGATCTGACAACAGCAATCCCTACTAACTTGTCAAGTCTCGCGTTGCTAAGCAATCACGTGTATCAAAAGGGCTATAGTTAACATCTAGCGGCTGAAAGTAGTAATTACATGTTTATCCTACTTATAATAAATAATGCTTAGTTAATTTCTTAAAAGCTTTTAAAAGCACTTGGCGATATGATACAATGCATCTTACATACCGAGAGGGTGATTTTGTGCGATTTTAGCTATAATTATCTCTGGTCTGATATAGAGTTATAGCCACGCCGGTAAAATTAGACCTGGAAAGGTTAGTTACACTATATCGGATACAAGGCGGTGAAATGACGTCTATAGCTTAATGGGTGTTATTTAGAGCGCGTTCCCGTTGATCAAAGCGCGTCCCCGGTGATCAGAGCGCGTTCAGATTTGCGTCAAGCAGCTGTGCGTTAGAGACGCATTTATTTACAGCCTCGCGTCTGCCAATTGATAAAATTAACTTTAACGATGACCTACCGATAGAACCAGGACCGAAGAAATCACGGACTTCAATACAGAATTGATTTTATCCGCTGAATGACCGGAGCCATATGACCTGTATTTACTTTTGAAGTCGTTTAAACTGTTTTACAAATCCAAAACCATAAAGTTACCGTTAGTAACGGCGATGATTACGTCATACATGTCACGTGACTAAATTTATGCGCGCACCCTGTAAAAAAAAAAGGGCTCGATAGACTTTCTATTTTTACCGAATAACAAGCGAACAGCAGCTGGAGAAAGAGTTTGTTTTAAACATTCGGTTATGATCTAACTCCGTTTTATTTTACACTGATTTATAATAATAATAATAATAATAATAATAATAATAATAATAATAATAATAATAATAATAACAATAATAATAATAATA
>JAOTRA010000026.1:3695216-3706958 GCA_026260255.1 Pseudolaguvia tuberculata | reverse complement strand
AAATCGTTTATACTGTGAGAGAGAGAGAGAGAGAGAGAGAGAGAGACAGAGAGTGAGAGAGAGAGAGAGAGAGAGAGAGAGCATTAGTGCGCCCCGTGTAATAGAAGAGATCGGACTGATTCTCGCTGCCATGTCCAAGCTGGGAACTTATAAACTCGATGAAAAGCCACCAAACCACCAAGTTTAGAGTCGGATCAGGTAGGAAAAACTAACAATTCAACTGCGACATTGTAACGGATCGTCGCTTTAATGTTTTAATGTTACAGCTCTAGTGCGTAAAAGTTTTTCCCCCCTCCTCCTTCTCCTCCTTCTTCTTCTTCCTCGGGGTTGTAATTATTGAGAAAACTCTTACAAGGACCGGGAGTTGGTGTTATTGGTGGTGGGTTGGGTGGTGGTGGTGGTGGAGTTATTTGGATTTGCCTATTGTTTTGTATAAATCTGGAATAAACGGGTAAATGAGTCGGTAAAATCCTGCGGGCTTTGTTTGAACACGCATCCGATCGTCTATCTGCGGGACATGAATAGAGAGCGCGCATGGAAAGAGGAGAGGGGGAGAGGAAAAGAAGAGGAGGAGGAGGAGGGGATGGGGGGAATGCATGGTTTTTACAATTTAACAACTGGCTTTTGTTAGACGGAGTTTTATTGTTGGATGAACAAATCAAACGGCAAAAACGGCGCTTCCGTGCGTCAAAGTGCATTTGCGCACAAATCGGGTTCCATCCATGTTTGAATAAGAGAAATAAAAAGTTCCAAATCAGTTAATCTGAACTTATATAATATGTATAACTTTATATAACTAAATATATAACCTACAGGTTAGGCTCTGGGTTGAACACTTAAAATAAATTATACATATATATATATATATATATTCATTCATTCATCTTCTTTCCCGCTTATTCACGAATCCGGGGTCACGGTGGTCTGCTGCGCCTATCAGGGATACACCCTGGACGGGTCGCCAGTCCATCTCAGGGCCACACATAGACAAACAACCATTCACACACACATTCACTCCTATGGACAAATTACAATCACCCATCCACCTCATCTGCATGTTTTTTGAACTGTGGGAGGAAACCGGAGCACGCGGAGGAAACCCACACAAGCGCGAGGAGATCATGCAAACTCCGCACAGAAAGATCCCTGCCCCGTGATTGGAACCTTGTTGTTGTGAGGCGACTGTGCTATCCACTACGCCACCGCGCTGCCCTTTCATTTATTCAATCATCTTCTTACTCGATTCTTCCCAAGGGAGGGGTACACCCTGGACAGTTCACCAGTCTATCACGGGGCCACACATAATCGAACAACCACACACACAATCCTATCTGCAATTTAGAATTACCAATCAACCTAATGGACTTTGATTGGACTGTGGGAGGAAACTGGAGAAAACCCAAGTAAACTTGGGGAGAACATGCAAACTCCGCACAGACCAGTTGAGCAGGAATCAAACCCGGGACTTTCTTGTTGTGAGGCTACGGTGCTAATCAATACGCCACCGCACCATGTTAAGAATAACAAGAAGTAACAATGGAACTAGGGTTGAGTTTTTTGGTGGAACATGAATTAGAAGTGAAGGTGTTTTATATATATATATAATATTAGATTAGATTTAGATTAGATTAGATTAGATTTAGAATCTGTGAAATGTATTTTGTGAAACTCTGGACTATACCCCTGAAAGCGTAAAACAAAGAACATCCTCAAACATCTACAATTAAAAGATAAGGCTAATTATCGGTTCTTTGTGGAACATCTGTATTCATAGTGAATGTTCCATGTGTTCCAGGCAAAAAAAGATTTGCAGTCTCATAATAGCCCAATGGAATGTGTTTGTATACAGGACAAAAACGGCATCCATCCTGGCTTGGAACGCCGCTGTTAATAATCGGTGACTGAGTCCCTTTTATGGCGCCTGTTGAGACTAGAGAGCCTGGAAATAAAAGATAGGGAGGAACAACAATTCAGGCTGGCATGTGCATCAGATCTACTACTAGGCTTGATATGCGATAGAGATTTGTTTCATTTCCGAAATGTGCAGCAAGCGAGGATCGGATGGCATGCCAGCTCTTTATACATGGGGGGATTTTCCTTGTCACATGCAAACTTCAAGTTGGAGTACAATTGTTTTGTATTATGTCAGTTTTAGTGAAATGCTTATGTCGATGCAAAGCAAATACACATGATAAAGTTATAAGCAATTTGATTTATTTCTAATGACACCTAACTTGGGACCATCTATAAATGTGGTAGCAGTAAGAACAATATTTTGAAGTATGTTTGCATTTCCTAAAAAAAAAAGCTGATCTTTGGATCATTCATTCATTCATTCATTCATCTTCTAAATCGGAGGTCTGCTGGAGCCTATCCCAGCACACATAGGTCAAAAGGCCTGTACACCCTGGACAGGTCACCAACCAATGCTAACCACTACAACACCAGGCCGACCCTCTTTGGATCATGTGATTAATAATTACAAAAAATTCAAATGCTTTTATACAGAGACCATGCGCCTAGAGACCCCGCGCTTGCGTAGGTTTTCTCAGGATACTTCAGTTTCATCCCACAGTCCAAAAACATGTACATTAGGTTTATTGGTGACTCTAAATTGACCATAGGCGTGTATGATTGTTCAGCTATGTGTGGCCCTGCGACAGTGACCCGTACTCCTGGTGTGCTGAGCAGACCCTAGTGACACCGAATTAGGGAATAGCTGGGTTAAAAGATAAATGAATGAATCCACGTTCCCATGGGTGTCAAATGAAATAACTGCTGTAATAAACTATAATAACCTTTGCTGGTTTCTAAAAAAACACTTAAAAGAAATGTAAATAAGAAATGGAAAAGATGTGACACGCTTTGTTGTAGATTTTCTGCTTTAATCAATGGGTGTAAACCTGCAATCGAGGCTTCCTTAAAAACTGTAAAGCATAACCAGGTGAAGGTGCTTAAAAAGGCAAAATCTAGCAGGTTATTATCGATCAGATCATTCGGATCAATGTGTTACGCTATAGTTATTGAAAAAAGTATAAAAATTCTATTTCTTTTTTAGCAGGCGCTTTGGTGAAGAGCACTCGGCAATCATGCAGATACAGGGGACTTCACTGCTGGCTTTGCTGCCGCTGCTGTTGCTGCTGTGCAGCGGCACCCAAAACCAAGGGCTGGATTCAAGGTCCACTCCACACTTCACTCGTTCTGTTTACAACACCACCATTTTTGAAAACTCTGCTGCTAAAACGTACTTGGAAGGCCCTGTCAAAATGGGCATCTACAACACAGACCCTTCATGGGAAATACGGTACAAAATTGTGTCAGGTGACAATGAAAACCTCTTTAAAGCTGAAGAGTACCAGTTGGGGGACTTTACTTATTTGCGAATAAGGACCAAAGGAGGCAGCAGTGCCATTCTCAACCGGGAGGTCCAAGACCACTATTTGCTCACAGTCAAAGCTGTGGAAAAAAACACGAATGCAGAAGCACGAGCCAGAGTCATTGTTCAGGTACTGGATACCAATGACCTCCGGCCTCTGTTCTCTCCCACATCTTACACTGTGTCCTTGCCAGAGAACACAGCTATACGCACTAGCATCGCTAAGGTCACAGCGACTGATGCAGACATTGGTACAAATGGAGAGTACTATTACAGTTTTAGAGAATGGACGGACATGTTTGCAGTCCATCCCACAAGTGGCGTGGTTACTCTAACTGGGAAACTAGATTATTCAGAGACGAAGCAGTTTGACTTGGAAATATTAGCAGTAGATCGTGGGATGAAGTTGTATGGGAGCAGTGGATTTAGTAGCATGGCTAAACTAACGGTACGTGTAGAGCAGGCTAACGAGAATGCGCCAGTCATCACTGCGGTTACCCTAGCACCTTTCAACATGGACAAGGACCCGACTTATGCCGTAGTGACTGTAGAAGACGATGACCAAGGAGCTAATGGCGAAATAGCATCTCTTAGCATAGTCGCAGGAGACCCATTACAGCAGTTTCGGGCTGTGAGAACAAGTCCTGGCAGTAAGGAATACAAAATTAAAACCGTGAAGGAAGTCGACTGGGACAGTCAGCCGTATGGTTACAACCTCACTTTGCAAGCTAAGGATAAAGGAAGCCCACCGCAATTTTCCTCAGCCAAAGTCATTCATATTTTATCCCCACAGTTTAAAGTAGGACCCCCACAATTTGAACAATCTATTTACATGGCCAATATAAGTGAATTTGCTCCACTGCACACTCCTGTTCTAATGGTAACAGCTGTGCCAAAATATCCCCAATTGAAGTATGCTTTCAAACACAAATTGGACAAAATTCCCTTTGCAATCAATTCAGACACTGGCTTAATTACAGCAGCTGGACCCATCCATGCCGACTCTTTGCCACACTACGAATTAGAGGTAATTATTAGTGACAGAAAAGCAACCACCAAAGTTATTATCGATGTGATTGACGTAAACAATAATGCCCCAGAGTTTCAGCAATCGTCTTACAAGGCTAGTGTTGATGAAAACATGCCAGCAGGCACTAGTGTTCTAACAGTGAAAGCCAGCGATTTAGACAGCGGAGAGAACGGCTATGTCACATACAGTATTGCTAATATAAACCCCCAGCCTTTTGTTATTGACTACTTCACTGGTGTTATCAGTACCTTGGAACAGCTTGACTATGAACTGGTGCCGAGGATTTATAATTTGCGAGTGCGTGCCTCGGACTGGGGCGAACCCTTTCGACGTGAGACAGAGACTCAAGTCACAATTAACCTGAACAATATGAATGACAACAAGCCGCTATTTGAAACTGTGGATTGCCAGGTATTCGTGCCCAGAGATTATGGTACAGGAGAACAGATCACGACGGTATCTGCTATCGATGCCGATGAGCTACAGCTGGTGAGGTACATGATAAAATCTGGTAACGATTTGGAAGTTTTCGAGTTGAACCCTAACTCTGGGGTGTTACTTTTAAAGCAGTCCCTGAGTGACGGCGAGGCTGCAAAGATGTCGTTGTACAGTTTGCAGATCATAGCCAGCGATGGAGAACATGAAACTCCAGCCATGTACCTAAACGTGACTGTCGTCACTCCACGTAAACCGGTCCAGGCCAAATGTGTTGACACAGGTGTAGCCACCATGTTGGCAGAAAAGCTTCTTCAAGGCAGTAAAATCCACAGCCAAGTTGACCCTGATGAGAACTTTTTAGACCTCAATTCCATCAATCGCTTTACTCCCCAGTTTGACGAAACATTTCCGAGCGTTGTTGAGGTAAAGGAGGATCTACCTGTTGGGGCTCGAATCATACATTTGACCGCTTCCGACTCAGACAGCGCTTTCAATGGAAAGCTGGTTTATGTCATATCAGGAGGAGAGACTCAAAGTCACTTTGTAGTTGACATGAATGACGGTTGGCTGAAGGTGTTTGCTCCGCTTGACCGTGAGACCTCTGATCACTACACTCTAAACATTACCGTGTATGACCTTGGAATACCTCAGAAGTCATCATCGCGTTTGCTTGATGTTAAGATTTTAGATGCTAATGATAACAACCCACAGTTTCTGCAGGAGTTCTATTCGGTCGTAATAAGTGAGAACACAGCAGTGGGGACTGAAATCCTTCAGGTTGAAGCCAAAGACAGAGACCTAGGGGATAATGGTGTAGTCAGGTATTCCATATTGGCGGATACGGATCAGTTTGCTATTGATGAGGTGACTGGAATGGTTAGGGTCAAAAAGCCATTAGATCGAGAGATTCAGTCTGAGTTGGTGCTCAGAATAGCAGCCCAAGACCAGGCTACTGTTGAACCTCAACTGGTATCAACCGTGACACTTAAAATTACACTTGAAGATGTAAACGACAATCCTCCGAAATTTATACCTCCCACTTATCGGGTAAAGGTCCGTGAGGATTTGCCTATTGGTACCGTTATTATGTGGTTGGAAGCCCACGACCCTGATATAGGTGCCTCAAGCCAGGTACGCTACAGCCTTGTGGACAGCGGTGATGGGAAATTTGAAGTTGACAAACTCAGTGGTGCTGTTCGAATCATTCATAATCTGGATTATGAGAAAAAACAAGTTTACAGTCTTGTAGCAAAAGCCAAGGACAAGGGCAAACCGATTTCTTTATCCTCAACCTGCCACATCGAGGTGGAGGTGGTGGATGTGAATGAAAACTTACATCGACCATTGTTTCCAACGTTTGTGGATAAAGGGACTATCAAAGAGGATGTGCCGATCGGAACCTCAGTCATGAAAGTAACGGCTCAGGACGAGGACAAAGGAAGAGACGGCGAGATTCGCTACTCTATTCGGGATGGATCTGGATTGGGGATCTTTGCCATTGATGAAGAAACTGGTGAGTTGTTTTTGTTTTTTCTCATGTCTGCCTAGGAAACAGTAGTTTTTAAAAATCCGGTTGTGCTGACATTGCAACTCAATTTGCATGGCGAAGTTTTGGTTTTCTAGCATAAGAAAGAGGAATTGATGGTAGGAACAGATGGAGCAGCTGTCTTCAGACCTGTCGTAAACATTCCAAACTAGTTGCTGAGCACTTCCCCCCATATTGGTGCCAATCTACCACCCACCACCACTCACAGCAGCCTGCATTTGGAATTCTTCTTATATTTTTTTGTATTCAGGGAAATTGTAGTTTGGTTTAAATAGCTAAGCCAATAACAAATTTAAGATCTTAAGACCACACTATTCAATTTTAATGAAGGAATTTGTATCACTTTTCTGTTGTCCAAGCCAAACCGCTTCTTATTAACGCCACATCAAAAATGTATAGGAACCTTGCGTAGTTGGTCAGTGATGGCATTCAGTGCCAAAAAATCCCAGTCTCTCTGGAATTTTATCGGTTATTGGGCCAATTAGCTTTTTTTACATACCCCAAGGATGTATTATACTTATGTGTTCTTAAAATGTCCTTTCGTTCTGCGCTATACATAATTAAAATACAAATGGTGAAATGTGAAATGATCATCAATAAAACATCAGGGCTTTTTAACATGTCATGCCTGAGCAATGTCCTCTTAAAAAGTTCTTCTGCTAAACTCTGTGAAATGTATTAAGCATTCATTTAGCTAAAGTTGGCATAGGGCACTTCATTAAGGAGGGTAAATTAGACATGGCTATTAAGGATCCCTGTAGGGAAATCTTACGTACGGTAGTGGTAAATTTACCATGACAGAATGCGCTGCTGCTGCTTCTGCTGCTGCTGTTGCGTCTTCTTCTCCCGTAGGACCATCTGCCTGTCATTGTGCCTGGCCAGTGTTGTGGAGATTGTTTTGCTTCATTCAATAGGAGGTTACTGATCATTTGTTTTGATTGGAGTCACCACCAGGAGAAATAAAAATCTTACAGAATGTGATGGAAAAACAGCAAATGATCAAACCTGTTATTATGTGTTTTCTTGAAATATCTTTGCCCCACATATTATAATGTTTAACCCTTTTTTTTTTTTCTTGCCATTATGATGTCAATGGGTTAGTTTCCTCTGATTAACCGTCAACAGATCCCGACTCGGATTTGTGCCAAAGCAAATCTTTACATTTGTATCTCTAGTTTGAGGTCCAGCCATGCTTCGCTTGATGTTTTCTGTCTGATATTACAATGATTTTATTCCTTTTCCAATTCATAGAAAGGTTAGGGGATGCACATAGTCATGCACAAAAGCCTTCTGACAGATGGTGACAGAACTTGATTAACTTGGTGGGTCATGACACCTGAGAAGCAGTCTCATTGGCACCGTCTTTTAACCCCAGAAATGTTGCAGGTCATCCCCTACCAGACCTGGGTTTTTGCCCTTTGTGACCTGTGTAATTTACAAATACCAAACTGGGACAAACTGGGATTGTCCATGGAAGGCTGATGGCCAAATAAATATGATCAAGCTGAGAGAATTTCCCTAGTAATTACAAACATTATACAAACATCTTGGAAGCTATGAAACAATGAAAAGAAGGAACAATTTTAAACAAGATGATTCAAATAAGAACAAAAAATAATTAAGACTCTGAATGGAGCAACATAATGTATGGAGTTGCACGGAGTTGCATGGAGTTTGGAAGAACTCAAAATAGTTTTACAACATTAAATGTAACTATTAACAGTATTCGGTGGCTGGTACCTGGTTTGGAAAAAGTGTATTAGTAATTCGACCTTCAGCACAATTGTCTTTGTGTAATTTAAGCGTAACATCTGAACGAATCAGACAATTAGTTGCCTAAAAATCCGGAGCACATTTTAGCCTGATTTCCACTGGTCGTGTTCCATCTGGAATTAGTTAAACATCCTGCACCTATTTGGCCTTGTGGCTTTTCTGCCTCTCTTGCCTCATTTGCATGCCTGTGTCTCCTGTCCAAGAGTGGGTGTTTTTCAGCAAAGTTGAAGTGGGTTAGGGGCATTTTCAACTTGCCTGAAAGGAATTTGCTTGGACGGTACTCTCCACGATTTTCCTCTCTATCCTAGCATCTATTTAATGCTACCCTCACATCTGCTTTCTTCCTCAGCGATGTGTGGATTATAGATTTAGTCTGGCCATGTATGTATTTTAGAATGTGAAAAAAAAGAAACAAAAGAAAATCCTCGCCTTTAGCCAAGCCACAGATGAGTTTCAGCGCATTCTCTGAGGTTTCCTGCGCCAAGAAAGAGCTTGATTTTTTCACCCGGTTAGACCTGTGATAACTATGCAGCCAGGCTACAAAACCCAAAATTGTTACTCCGAAATTGCATTGCGTTCTGTTTTGTCCTTTTTTCTATTTTTATCTTCTTGAATGTTTCTGCCTGTAGACTTTGTGAAGATTTGCTAAGTTCCTGAGAGTGCTTGCGAATCTCTTGCAGTCATGTTTACCGTCGCACAGATTGCACAAACATGTCAAGCCTCTGTGAGACCACTTCATGTGAACCGGGCTCATGTTAGCCTTTGATCAATATGTGTGTGTGTGTGTGTGTGTGTGTGTGTGTGTGTGTGTGTGTGTGTATGAGTTTAAGAATGTATTTTCTGTACACGTTTCTTCTTTAGCAAGTGAGTTAATTGAGGCTGTACTCACTCATACAAGGCTCCACCGCAAATCCGATTGATGTTACCAGAAAAGTGCAACGAATCTTTTTTAAACCACTAAATGTCCTTGTGGCAAAGGAGCAAGGCTCCAAGGTACATGTTGCAAATCACAGCAAAGGCAGAACGTTGTTGGTTTATAAAAGCCCAAAGGCTAAACCGTACTGCTGTTTCTGAAGTCCTGAATATAAACTACACTCCATCCAATCTGCATTTCAAACTAGACTTAAGCTAATGTAAGCGCTGTTTGCCTTTGTGTCTTACACACTGAAGGTATACAACGTCAGATCTGATCAGACTTCTCATCTCACATCCCAGTCTACTCTAAATGCTATTCATTCGTCCACCTGTTCTTTACCATGTTAGTAATGTAAAGGAGTCAATTCACGTAGCTGTCATACTAAATATAAATCCGGCGGATTGCTGGAAATGATATTTGAGTTCTCTCAAAACAGAATAAGAGGATGTACAAGATGACATTATTCATTCATTCAATCATTCATTCATCTTCTTGCCCGCTTATTCCCTAATTCGAGTCTGCTGGCGCCTATCCTAGCGCATATAGGGCGAGAGGCGTTTGTACACCCTGGACGGGTCGCCAGTCCATCTCAGGGTAACACATAGACAAACAACATACATTCACTCCTATGGACAATTTACACTCACCAATCCATCTAATCTGCATGTTTTTTTGACTGTGGGAGGAAACCGGAGCACCCGGAGTTAACCCACGCAAGCGCAGGGAGAACATGCAACCTCTTCACAGAAAGATCCCCGGCCCGCGAATTGAACCCGGGAGCTTCTTGTTGTGAGGCGATTGTGCTATCCACTACGCCACCGCGTTGCCACAACATGACATTACTGTGGGAAAAATATTTCTCAGCCGTTATTTACATTAAACCAATAAAATCGTAAGTTCTATACCATTCCAAACAGTCCATGCTGTTGTAAATGATAAGAATGATCCTGAGGCACTTGGAACAGGTGTTTGAATCAACTCAACAGGTGAAAAAACAGCAGCTCTTTGCAGTTAGTTTGTGGATAGTCATGGCTAAGATGGCAAAGGAGTTCTATAAGGACCTGTGGCTGCCCTTACATCAGGAAAGGACTATATGATGTTCCACAATGTGGAAAATCTTTAGGGCATGGTCAGAAACCAAAAGATTAGTAAGATGAGTGGAAAAAAAAAACTTGAAGAATCTCAACGTAGACGGATACTGCACACCGCTGGGACACAGACCAAGGAGGACACCACTTCTCCAAATCCGGCACACAAAAACTTACTTGGGCAAAGTTGATAAGTTCTGGCTTTCTGTTTTATGGCCGGATTAAATAAAAATGTACTTGTTTGGCCACAATGATGTATCTTTTGTTTGGCGTAATAAAGGAGAAGCCTTCAACTCTTAAGAACACCATCTCTACTGTTAGACATGATGGTGGGAACTTAATTAAGGAACCTAAAAAAGAGCACTACATCAGGATTCTCAACAGCAAAATCAGGCAGTCTGCAGAGAAACTAGTCCTTGGTCACCAACAGCGACCCAAAGCACATAGCTAAAGTGGTGAAGAAATCGTTAGCGGACAAAAATATTAACGGTTTGCTGTGGTCTAGTCAAGTGAATCCAATTGAGAATCTATGGATTGCAAGGAGACCCTCCAACCATAAAGAGCTAATCGCTGTAGACGACTGGGCAAAAAGTACAGTGGAGACATACAAAAAGCCTGTCAACAATTATAGGAAGAGTTTGATGGCTCGAATAGTCACTAAAGTATATTCTATAAATTATTAAGAAGAGTAGGAATAGTTATGGATGTGTCACTTTTTGTGTATGTTAATAACAGCTGTCTCCTTGTACATCGTCTTATTATGTTTTGAGCCTGTGTCGACATACAACAAGAAGGTCCCAGGTTCGATTCCCGGGCCGGGGATCTTTCTGTGAGGAGTTTGCATGTTCTCCCTGTGCTTGCGTGGGTTCCCTCCGGGTACTCCGGTTTCCTCCCACAGTCCAAAAACCTGTAGATGAGGTGGATGGGTATGATTGTAAGCATAAATAAAGGCCATAGAACAAAGATGTACATAAAATAATCAGTACTTTATGTTTTAATTAAATGTAAACCCATACTACCATACTACAGGCTTCGCTGTAGAAGTGAGGTACAATCAGTCTTTGTTAAAGCTACAAAAGTTATTGTTTCTTAGGATTAAATGCTTTAAACTCGCTTGAAATGTTGAAATAATAACGAGGGAAGTGGTGACTTAATGGTTAACTGATACCGGATTTGATTTCCAGCACCACCAAGACACCACTGTGGGCCCTTTAGCAAAGCCCTCAACTCCCAGTTGCTGAATTATATATATATATATATAGGAATTAAATGGTAAACTTAGTAAAGAGTAACTTCATGCTCTGAATATTTAACTGCTGTTTTTGGAGGCCACCAGTCCATCGCAGAGGCAAACAGCCAAACATACACACACTCACTTCTATAGGCAATTTATTCATTCATTCATTCATTCATTTTCTTACCCGCGTATTCCCTAATTCGGGGTCACAGGGGGTCTGCTGGTGCCTATCCTAGCTCAGCTCACATAGGGTGAGAGGCGCGGGTACACCCTGGACGGGTCGCCAGTCCATCTCAGGGCAACACATAGACAAACAACCATTCACACACACATTCACT
>JAOTRA010000026.1:3668236-3680948 GCA_026260255.1 Pseudolaguvia tuberculata | reverse complement strand
TGTGTGTTCCAAAGGGCTTTCTCTTTTTGGATCCACAATGATAGTTCACAGGAATAAACTGCGGACACATACACACACACACACACACACACACACACACACACACACACACACAGAACTGCATTTCTCTGTGGGCAAATCAGTGGGCACCCTCCACTCCTTCTCTCTCTCTGTCTCTCTCTGTCCTCCCCCTTCTCTCTATTTTCTACTCTATTTTTGTTCTTTACAGATTTACTGCTTTAATTCCTTTCCATCTTAACCCCCTTCTCTTCTTTCTATCTCACTCTCTTTCCATTCAGTTGTAGTTTCTCATTTTTAACTTTTTTTTTTAATCGTTGTCTTTTTTATTTATTTGTCTAAGAATTCTTTCTTTCTTTCTTTCTTTCTTTCTTTCTTTATCTCTCTACCTCCTTTTACATGCTGCCATCATATTCAGAAATCTCATCCGGTCTTTCCTTATAGAGAGTGCAGGATTCAATATGGCTGCCCCTCTGAGAAGGGGGGAGGGGATATAAGAGGTTAGCATGGCCGGCCCCTCAACCCCAGGTAGAATGAAGGAGGGATCAATGTTGTGTCTTCTATACACACTTTTTAAAAACAGGCCAGCCCCTCTGGGATTAGACATTTTTTCTCACAGACTGAAGCCCCACACACACACACTCGCACACACACTCGCACACACATGAACTTACACACACACACACACACACACACACACACACACACACACACACTGAGCAAGGGCTCCACTCTCATGTCACTGTATGTAATGTTTCTCACCGAACAGTTATTTGTACTAATGACTCCACTGGTTTTCCCCTTATGCTAGTTTGCTAGTTTTTTTTTTAAATACTG
Organism: Pseudolaguvia tuberculata; assembly: GCA_026260255.1. Classification (NCBI taxonomy): domain Eukaryota; kingdom Metazoa; phylum Chordata; class Actinopteri; order Siluriformes; family Sisoridae; genus Pseudolaguvia; species Pseudolaguvia tuberculata. The sequence continues at coordinate 3,680,093 of JAOTRA010000026.1, read as the reverse complement.
TTCTATAGCTAGTTGTGCCATGAAACAGAGGTTAAAGCGTTAATGCAGCTGTGCTATAATTCTTGAAAATATCGCTGTTGTTATTGCGTCTCAAATCTCCTTTATGTATTTTTTTGGTTCTCTCTGTTCAGGTCACGTCTCAGCTCTGGGATAATTACACCATAGTCTCGGCGTTGACATTTAGCTCCTTTTAGCTGTTTTATAAGCATTAATGCAATAAACGCCCATGTACGTTATTGCGCCAAGCGACATTTTGGTATTTAGGAAAAAGGAAATGTCGATCCCTAACATTTTTCAACGCTGCCCACCCGCAGCTCTTCTCAGGGTTAGATTGGGTTTGAAATATCATCCGTTTACACGCATGATTTAGCACAATAATAAAACGTGCTTCAGTCTGCTTAGCTAACTTCACTTCTGTATTATACAATTTAAGTGTGAAATTTGTGACCATTACTCAATATCTGACAAGGTTAATCAGGGATTAGTAATATCTTAATTATTCATTCATTCATTCATATTCTTACCCGCTGATTCCCTAATTCGGGGCCACGGGGGTCTTCTGGTGCTAATTCCAGCGCACATACTGTGAGAGGCAGGGATACAACCTGGACAGTACGCCAGTCCATCGCAGGACACACATAGACGAACGACCGCTCACAAACACACACACACACACACAAACACACACACACACACACATTCATTACTATGGCAAATTTAGAATCACCAATCAACCTAATGTACATGTTTTTGTACAACTGTGGGAGGAAACCGGTGAACCCGGGGGAAACTAATGCAAACTCTGCACAAAAGATTCCCGACCCGGGATTCAAACCCAGGACCTTCGTGTTGTGAGGTGACCGTGTTAACCATTACACCACCGCGCCACCCTTAATCATTATTTATTCATTTGTATTAATAATCTGTATAATATTTATTTATCTATAAATTATTATTAATCATCTCAGACATTTGCATTGATGTTGCTTTGCACATTAATGCAAAGACGTAGAATCGTTCAGATTTTACATTTTTATACCAGAACTATACCTGAGAATTCTTTAATATTATTATCTGTTAACTAGTTGCAGGTTACTAGTATCTTGCTAGTAGTAAAAATATTCCAGCATCCTTGTCAAAGCATATAAACTTAAATCTAGAACGAATTCAAGTATCCCAGGTTCGATTCCCGCACCAGGAATCTATCCGTGTGGAGTTTGCATGTTCTCCCGGAGCTTGTGTGGTTTTTCTCCGGGCACTCCGGTTTCCTCCCACAGTCAAAAACATGTACATTAGGTAGATTGGTGATTGTAAATTGTCCATAGGAGTGAATGTGTGTGTGAATGGTTGTTTGTCTGTGTTGCCCTGCGATGGACTGGCGACCCGTCCAGGGTGTATCGCCGCCTCTCCTGTATGTGACCCCGGATTAGAGAATAAGCGGGTAAGAAGATGGAGAACTTACGATGGAAACCTTACCTTGCCTTTACCTTACGACTTATATAATTCATGGTGGAACTGGGAGCTGAACGTAGCTTTAAGTAGTACTAGAAAGAAATCATTGTTATTCTGATTAAATTGTGATAACTGATTAAAATAATCTATATATGAATATGATTAAAATAACTGACTCATTGGAAGTATGAAAATTGTTATGTTCCATTTATACTACCAGTTTAATTTATAGACTTATAGACCATACGGAACAGTCAGGAAGTCTGTACTAACTCAACTCAGGTAGTATGTCATTTTGGATCCAGCCTATATTCGTTTCTCTCTCTCTCTTTCTCTTCCTCAGGTTCTCATCAAATTAATAGACACCAACAACCACCGGCCACAATTCTCACAGCCGCTGTACGAAGTGAACGTATCCGAGAACGTGGTACCCGATACAGAGGTTCTACGTCTGAGTGCCACGGATCAGGACGAGAAGAACAAGCTGACTTTCACGCTGCTGAGCAGCACTGACCCCTTCAGTCTGCGGAAGTTCCGGCTGGACCCGGGAACAGGAGCATTGTACACGGCCGAGCCTCTGGATCACGAGGCCATGCGGCAGCACATTCTCACCGTTATGGTACGTGTCGGCCTGTGTGTGTTTGTAAAAGATATCGTAGAATATATACGGTGTTCCCTGGCCACTTGGCGCTTCATGTTTTACGGTTTCAGTACTTGGCGGGTCAGCAGTAGCCTCATTGTGGAAAGGAGCGTTGTTTCATGTTGATGTGCGAGAGAGAAGGAAACCTGCATGTCAACCAAAGAGATGAGTTGACTCAGAGTACTGTACAAACCACGGGCTATCATAAAGGCGCGTGATTGGTTTCCGGTGTGACATGGACCAATAAGAGTACGAGTGGATTATATATTTAAAACATTCCTGTACAGTAACCCGCATACACGCACATTCCTAGGGGCAAATACTACTGCACACTTTTTCAGCTTTTGCAGAAGGTTCTGGTCCCCATTAACCGCAAAAAACCAGGGATCACTGTAATGTTTCTTAAATTAATTGATAAACAGTTGTGAATCTTTTAATCCTGAAATATGATTGTCCTCTGTTCTGATTTATTTCATTACAGACAAATGAAGATATTAAACTCTAATGAACGCCCAAACACTGGGATCTGAAAGTTCTGATTGATTTACTTTGTTTTTAATTAGTTGAATTTTTTCTTGTGTTTGTGGAGCTGTAGATTGTGGATTTGTGTGTGTGTGTGTGTGTGTGTGTGTGTGTGTAGTCATGTGATGGTGTTTATTAAGCTCCATTGATTAGTCGTTATGATTGGAGATGTTGATTCAGTCATGCGTCTCCTAGCCTTATGTTTACTCTGAGTTTTGTTTCTCGCTTTTGTTCCTGTGAGTAAAAGAAAATCAACTGCTTTTGTGTTTAGAATTGTTTGACTCGGATGAGTTTGCTGATGAAGGTGAACTAACCTTTCCTCCTCTTTCTCTTCATTTAAGGTACGAGACCAGGACATTCCAGTAAAGCGAAACCTTGTCCGAGTGATTGTTCATGTGGATGACGCTAACGACAATGTGCCATGGTTTTTTGGAGAGCCGTACAGGGCGCGAGTGTTTGAATCCGCTGCTGTTGGCTCATCCGTGCTGCAGGTCACCGTCCTGGACAAGGACAAAGGACAAAACGCGGAGATTATCTACAGTATAGAATCAGGTGAGGGTATGGATTATCGTTGTGGTAAATATTGCTGCAGTTGGTTTTTTTTTTTCGAATCTTACTCTAAACTACAACCAGGAAAGAAAGTTTTGGATTTTTGAAGATGTCACACCATGTCTGTTATCCCAAAAAGTATTTCAATATTTTGTAATCAGAAAAATTGACCCAATCCTCTGGTGATTTATGTTAATTACACAAAGATAATACAGTAGTTTCTCCTATTTCTTCGTTTTAATTCACATGAGTATCTAATGGTTTTAGGGCCTTGCTTAGAGGCCCAGCAGTGCCAGCCTGGTGGTTCTGGGAATTGAACCCACATTTTTAGATCAGCTGTCCAAATCTTTAAACGTTAAGCTGCAACTTTGTCATAAATTGCCTCATTTCCAGTCCAATAAAAAAAAAAATTCAGTGCTCATCATTTGTTAAAAAGAATAAAGTCCCTATGCTTCAGTAAATCCATTGAACGTCTGTATAAGGTCAAGCACTCTGGGCTCTTTGTGACTATTCTTTTTATTTTTGTGGCATAGCACAAACCAATTACCCCTTAGAGATAAAAGTTAATCTAGTTAAACTAAATCTTAATAGCCACGAATGCCCAAATCTGCAGACACATTATTTTCAAGGTTGAATTTTCATTCATTCATTCATTCATTCATTCATTCATTCATTCATCTTCTTACCCGATTAGTTCCTAATTCGGGGTCACGGGTGTCTGCTGGTGCCTATCCCAGCGCACATAGGGCGAGAGACGGGGGTCAAGCTGGACAGTTTGCCAGTCCATTGCAGGGCCACACATAGACAAACATAGAACCACCAATCCACCTACATGTTTTTGGACTGTGGGAGGAAACCGGTGTACCCGGGCGAAAACCACGCAAGCGCGGGGAGAACATGCAAACTCGGCACAGAAAGATCCCCGACCCAGGAATCGAACCCGGGACCCTTCGTGCTAACCACAATGCCACCGCGCCACCCAGGTTGAATTTTGTAAATTGTAAAATAATCGAAACTATTTGGTCAACATTAATCATCTTATTCCAGATGCCAACAATTTTCTCAATTCTCTCCACTGCGCATACGTGTATCTCAATGTATCGTGATGAAGGTTGTTGTATGATATTTCACTTGTCACATAAGGACAGTTATGACTGACAGGACAATATCTGAGGTATTGGTGCACAACAGATCCGTCGAGGTACAAATATTGTGTAAAATCAGTACTGCCACTCCCTATACACTAGGAGCGGGCAAGCAGGGTGCAAGCATTTAATTCAAACACTTTTGCAGTCCGTCATATTGATAGTAGCCTGAAAATAACATAAGAAATAACAAGAGAATAGAAAAGTGTTAGATATTGTTATGTGCAAGGTAAGGACACATTTTGGTAGCCAAACTGGACAAGACAATAGGATAGCTCTTTACCAAGCCCAGGAGATTTAGTTTCAATCCCAGTTGCTTATTTGTATTGGGGTTTTTTTTTTGTTGCATACAGCACACTGACACTTAAAAAGGGTTTGTAGAATACGAGGTGACCCAGAGTAGCAGGCAGAAAATTCCTATCATGTCACCCACATGTCTTTTGTGACTGTCCATAAAGTGCAGAGAACCAGTGAGAAATGAAAGTGGGCGAATTTATGCCTCCCATACAAAGGTCCCCACCAGCCTCCCGATCATGAATGGCATATTTGAAAGCAAGAAGACGTCATGTAGAGACAAAAAAAAAACCAACAGCGAAGTGAGAGGCGAGAACCGAGAGGCCGAGTAAAGGATAGCAGATTGAGATTGAAAGGATCTAAATAAGACGATTGTAAAGCATGCAGTAGACTGGTGGTTGCCTCCGTTTTATATTTCCCATTATTGTTATCCTAATAAACGGGCAGTGTTTGCACAGCGGAGCGGGGATGTTTCTGTGACATGACGCGGCATGTTAAGAATGCAAATGTTTGAAGCGTTTCGCATAACTAAAACTTACTGGAGTATAAAGTCCAGACAGTCAGCAGTAGTCACAAATGGTAGACTTTGTTATGTTATGCTGATGTAGGACATTTTAATTAGTCATAAATCTTATATTATTAGAAATTTCAGTTTGCAGAAATATAATGTCGGCATTAATGGATGATTCCATTAATCATTTATGTATAGATAAAATATATAAAAGTACAGTTTTGTTGCCTGCAGGGAAGATATCATTGAAAGTAAGCGGTATCTGTCTTATTGGTTCTCATCTGCAGGAAATGTGGCCAATATTTTTTCCATCGATCCTGTCCTCGGGACCATCAGTGTCGCAAAAGAGTTGGACAGAAGCAACAACAATCACTTTGAGTTGACAGTAAAAGCTACAGATCGAGGAAATCCACCCCTAAGTGCTACAACAACCATCGACATCATAGTTACTGTCTCAGATAATGCTCTGCCCAAATTTGCAAAGACAGAGTTTTCTGCTGAGATCAGTGAATCTGCCCTTCCTGGTACTTTTGTAAGTCTGGTCACAGCCACCAGTCAGTCATCGGTTTTCTACCAGATCAAGGAAGGAAATGTGAATGGAGCGTTTGATATTAATCCTAACTCGGGAGTCATTGTAACTCTAAGGACCCTGGATTATGAAAGTATTCCATCATACACATTAACCATTCAGGCTTCCAACATGGCTGGCCAAGCGAGCAACACTACAGTTTTGATTCACCTGAAGGATGAAAACGATAATGTTCCAGTCTTCACCCAGGACGAGTTTACTGGAATAGTTAGCGAGTCGTCTCCTGTGAAAAGTGTGGTTCTCACTAAAGACAGTACTCCTTTGGTGATCCGTGCTTTAGATTCGGACCGTGATACAAATGCTAGGCTGGTCTACCAAATTCTGGAGCCATTCGCGCACAACTACTTTGCCATTGACTCTAGCACTGGAGCAATAAGAACCACAACTGAACTGGATTACGAACAAAAGTCTGTGTTTAAATTCACAGTTCAGGTACATGACATGGGAATCCCACGTCACTTTGCAGAAAAGGCTGCAAACGTGACTATCGAAATCATAGATGTCAATGATTGTCCACCACAATTTAGCCAAGACTTATATGAGGCAACAGTTCTAGTACCAACTTACAAAGGTGTGAAAGTCATCGCAATCAACGCAACCGATGCCGACTCAGGATCGAACGCTAGACTTTTCTACTCAATTGCAGAGGGCAACATTGGAGATAAGTTTAAGATGGACCCACTCACAGGAGTCATTACTATTCAAAATGCCACCCAACTGAGAAGCAGGTATGAGCTGAAAGCTAGGGTGTCTGATGGCAGGTTTTCCAAAATGGCCTCTGTGAAGATCAATATTAGAGAGAACAAAGCAAGCAGTCTGAAATTTACTCAGAATTCCTACAGGGCTTCTGTACAAGAGAATTCCTTAGAAAAGAAAACTCTAGCTGTCATTGCTGCTGTGGGTAATCAGGTGAACGATCCTCTGTATTATACCATTTTAAACCCAGATAAAAGATTTGAGATCAGCCGTACTTCTGGAGTACTGTCATCAACTGGCATACCCTTTGACCACGAGGAGCAAGATGCTTATGACATTGTAGTGGAAGTGACCAGGGTGGACAAGTCATCTGATATTGCCCACATTCTTGTAACAATAAAAATCGAGGATGTCAATGACAACGCACCTATGTTTGTCAACCTGCCCTATCATGCACTGGTTCAGAAAAATGCAGAGGTTGGCCAAGTCATTAGACAAGTGGCTGCAATCGATTTGGACTCAGGAAATAATGCTGACATAAGGTATCATCTTCAGGAACTTAATGAATACGTCCAAATAAGCACAAGTGGTGAACTTTTACTAAAAAAGTCCTTTGAGACAGACTCGGTGGACTCCGAGTTTGTGGTTACAGTTGTGGCTACAGATGGTGGTGAACCGCCGTTGTCAGTAACTGTTGAAGTGCCTATAACTGTCGTGGATAAAGCCATACCGGTGTTTGAAAAAGCATTCTACAGTCTAGAGATCCCCGAGAACGTCCAGCTACACGTTCCTGTTATCCATGTGCAGGCTAGTAATTCGGAAGGGCCAAAGGTAGTGTACACCATCACGGAGGGTGATCCCTACAATCAGTTCTACATCAACTTCAATACAGGTGTTATACAAGTTGTACAACTTCTCGATTTTGAGACACATCCTGCTTATAAGCTAAGTATCAGAGCCACAGATTCGGTGACCGGTGCAAAAGCCAACGTATTTGTTGATATAATCATAGAGGATGTAAATGACAACTCACCCGTGTTCAAAGCCAAGTCTTATAACGCTAGCCTTTCTGAGGCTTCTGTCATTGGCACCGCTGTAGTACAGGTTTCCGCTGACGATGCAGACATGGGTAACAATAAACTTCTGTTCTATCAAATAGTCGACAATGAAAAAAAGTCAGAGTATTTTACCATTGATCGTGACACTGGAATGATCTGGACAGCACGCATGCTAGACCATGAGGAGAAAATGCAACACAAGCTAACAGTCAGAGTTGTGGATGGAGGAGTTCCAGCACTTTCCAGTGAAGTCACTGTGACGATTGACGTTATAGATCTTAATGATAATGCTCCTGAGTTCTCACAGAAGGTTTATGAAGCAGCTGTCAGTGAGCTGGCTCCTCGTGGCCATTTTATAACACAGGTTAAAGCTTCAGATGCTGACAGCTCTGATCGTATGAGTCTTGAGTTTTCGATCTTGTCAGGAAATGAGGAGCAGAACTTTGTGATAGACAAAAAATCTGGTGCTGTTATGATTTCCAATCACAGGAAGCCACATATGGAGCCTCGGTATAACCTCAACATTTCTGTGTCCGATGGTGTATTCAGAAACTCTGCTCTTGTGAAAATTTCCGTCAATGGTGCAAACTTCCACAGTCCCTCCTTCTCTCCAGCTGACCTCATAGTCGAGCTTCTGGAGAACTCTCCAGTAGGAACATTAGTGGCAGAGTCTCCGGCATCAGATGAAGATGCAGGCATGTATGGACGAGTGACATACCACATTGTCAACGACATTGCTAAAGAGAAATTTTCTGTAAACGAAGATGGTGAAATTTTCACTCTGGAGAGCCTTGATCGTGAGAATGCTTTGGAGAAAATAATTCAAGTCTCTCTGATGGCAAAAGATGGTGGTGGCAAAGTGGGATTCTGCAACATCAACGTGATCCTAACTGACATTAATGATAATTCGCCTCAATTTAGAGCTGCAGAATACAAAGCCAACATAGGATCAGATGTTCCCAGGGGAACAACAGTGCTTAAAGTTGCAGCTTCTGACATAGATGAGGGCAGCAATGCAGACATAACCTACAGTATCGACGCTGACACCAATAATGTATTGGAGAACTTTGACATCCAGCCACTCAGCGGGGTCATCATGACAAAAGAAAGCCTCATCGGATTAGAAAATGAGATCTATGCGTTCCTTGTACGTGCAAAGGATGGTGGTAACCCTTCAAGATCCTCTGTTGTTCCTGTCTATGTTAGAGTACTTATCCCAGAGGTTAAAGTGCCAAAGTTTGTAGAACCATACTACAGGTTTGCCATTGAAGAAGATCGTCCTATAGGATCACAAATAGACACGATTCAGGCAGAGAGCGACCAGCCAGTGTTCTACAGTCTAGTAAAGGGGAACACCCTAGAGAGCAATAAAGACGAGATTTTTGAGGTTGACCATGACACAGGAGCTCTGAAACTGGTCAAGAAACTGGACCATGAAAGCACCAAGTGGTATCAGTTCACTCTTCAAGCACAAAGTGAATATGAAGGAAAGGAAGTCATCTCTTCTGTTGATGTTAACATTCAAGTCAAGGATGTAAATGATAACAGTCCCTTTTTTGAATCAGACCCTTATGAGGCTGTCGTGGTCGAGAATCTTCCTGGAAGCACTTCTGTAATACAGGTGAAGGCAGTGGATCTGGATTCCAGTGCCAATGGCCAGGTAGGCTACAGTCTGGATCCCGTTCAGGATTTAGAGGAGATAGCAGAACTTTTTGCTGTGAATAGTGAAACGGGCTGGGTGACCACACTGAAGGAGCTGGACCGCGAGCAAAGAGACAAGTACATAGTCTCAGTATTGGCTATTGACCGTGGAGACAAAGTACAGCTTACTGTGAGCACCAAAGTGGAGGTAACAGTAGCCGACGTGAACGACAACCCTCCTAAATTCACAGCTGAGATTTACAAAGGCACAGTGAGTGAAGATGACCCTCCTGGTGGAGTGATCGCCATCCTCAGCACAACCGACGCTGATTCTGAGGCTGCCAACAATCAAGTTGAATATTTCATTACAGGTATGGAAAGTCCTAAAACATGGCTGGATGCCATTTCTGTTGCTTTTAATTCCGCTTATCTGTAAACACACCATAGTTCATTCGATACATTGCTATGTTACAAATGTTTAATAATCCTGTGTTAATAACATCTTTTCACTGCAGACCCTTTTAAACCAGCCAGTGTACAGATACCATCTGCCTTCGTAAATTGTCTCCCTTTTCAATTTGTAAACAAGCTTCAAATTAAAAGCCTAAATATTTAGGTCAGTGGGAAAAAAAAAAAACAGATTGTGTAATTAATCCAGTAAATCTTTGGAATTGGCTGGGGAGATGGGCAAGCCCATGTGTTAATTAGCTTGTGTGAAATACTTTGCCAAGATAAATATTCCAAGATCTTAGAAATGAGGTTGTGATGAGCATCTGCTTGCACTCTGGAAAGCCTAATTCCGTTGGTATGGTCCTCCATGTAGAACTTTGAAACATGAAAAATAGAACTATGGATCGACTCAAAATACATTACTAGCTGATTGACTACAAAGTGTAACTGCTGAAATGTTGAGATCAGGTTAATTACTTGTTTTCTATGGCTGGTTGAAGGTGGTGACCCCTTGGGACAGTTTGATGTTGAGCACACACAGGGCGAGTGGAAGGTATTGGTGCGAAAGCCATTGGACAGGGAGGAGATGGACAATTACCATCTTAACATCACAGCGACCGATGGCACCTTCATCGCCCGGGCACTGGTGGAGGTCAAAGTGTTGGACGCCAACGACAATAGTCCTGTTTGTGAAAAGGTAAGACATCGAAGCATACATGAAGGTCACCGCCGCTTATACTGTATATCTCCTTACTTGTTCTTAGGAAGTTTCATATCTTTGGCACTTTTGAAGGCTTAATTCAAATTTGAACCTAATACATTTTTAATTGCTGCCTTTGGAATTGAGGAGTGTATCCAAGTTCTGTATTGAAATAAGGGCCGACTCTCAGTTAGGTTAGTTAAAAGAGCATTGTTATATTTTATGCAAATGTAAGTGTCAGAGAAAACATGGAAAGCAAACAGATTTCTCCAAGCGGGGATTTCGAAAGGTCCTTGTGTGAAATGTTAAAACGACAAAACTCATCATCCTCCACCAGTGAAGAGCTTTTGAAGACTTTTTTTTTGTCTCTAATATGCCTCAGTTGTTTTTCAATTGCTCTGTTTGTATTTGATTTTGTTACACAGTGGGACTGTGTCAAATATTCTCCACTGTCTGTCTGTCTGTCTGTCTGTCTGTCTATGTGACTGTCTGTCTCGCTCTCACCCTGTTTTCAAGTATTGTTGGGGTTTTTTCCTTAATTCCAATAATGCTCTTTTGATTACCTGTCTCTGTTTTTTCTCTGTCTTTAGTCTCTGTACACGGTTCGAGTCCCGGAGGACGCCGTATCCGGACGTTACATTCTCCAGGTCTCTGCTACGGATGCTGACATCCGTTCCAACGCTCACATAAACTACCAGCTGTCAGGAACTGGAGCCCAACACTTCACCATTGACCCTGAGACAGGTACAAACTGTGTGTGTGTGTGTGTGTGTGTGTGTGTGTGTGTGTGTGTGTGTGTGTGTGTGTGTGTGTGTGTAAGAGTGAACAGTTCTCTATCAGTTTCATGACTATAGAAGCTGACGCTCAACCTTCTTGCCACTCAGTTCTCTTAAAACACGCTTTCTCCCTCTCTTACACACACCCCACCCACATACTTCAGCCCCACCAACTTCTCTCTCTCTTTCTCTCTCTCTCTCTCTCTCTCTCTCTCTCTCTCTCTCTCTCTCTCTCTCTTGCTTTGGGAATGAAACATTACACACAACTAGTAAGGCAATCAATGTGTGTCTGTGTGTGCATGTGTGTGCGTGTGTGTGTGTGTGTGTGTGTGTGTGTGTGTGTGTGTGTGTGTGTGTGTGTGTGTGTGTGTGTGTGCACAAGGCATGTGTGCTTGCATCTCATCACGCCGCCACAACACAAAGCCTATTGTAGAGGTGCTACTCAGCAGCTGCAAGCAAGAAGGTTTGGTGTGTGTGCTTGTGTTGGCGCTGCTCTGGTATGGGATTAACGTTTCTGCAGGGTTTTCTCCTAGTTGGCTTGATGCTTTTGTTCCGTTGTGGAAAAGAAAAGACGCTTTGTTGAAGGTTAGCGATGCAAAGAGTCCTGCAGAGAGACCAGTTTCTTCTCTTTTTTTTTTCATTTTCTTTTTCATTTCAACCATTTTCCTCTTTCCACCAGTCACCTTTCTCCCTTTTCTTCCCTCTCTGTCTTTTAATTATTTACTTTTCTCATCATCTGACAGTCATTAGCCTTGAGTTAGAGATGTGTGTGTGTGTGTGTGTGTGTGTGTGTGTGTGTGTGTGTGTGTGTGTGTGTGTGTGTGTGTGTGTGTG
>JAOTRA010000026.1:3615061-3634208 GCA_026260255.1 Pseudolaguvia tuberculata | reverse complement strand
CACACACACACACACACACACACACACACACACACACACACACACACACACACACACACACACACACACACTAACAACCTGCAATCTTCACTCGGTCCAGGAAACACAGAGAATGACTGATTGATTTATCAAACATTATGAATAACCTGTGTGTGCATGTCGGACTGACCAGGAACGTGTCCAAAGACTAGCAAGACTGTGAGAAGCAATCATGTGTGTAACCTGCCAACAAGAAGAGAACTTTATTATGCCAAAGATGAATGTTTGAAGTATGGTTTAATAACTGTACAAACGCCACACACAAGTGTTTAGAATGCTGTTGTCATATTATTCGAAAAGAAAGACACGGTATATGGCCATAATCTATAAAATAACATCAGGCTAATCAGGTTTAGCTAGCATAATACTTCTTTGCAGGCAATATCAAAAGACAGTGACCTTTGACCTCACATTTACCTCAGAAAAATAAACGATTCCAATTGATTACACTTAGCACTGAGCGCTAGGTAGACATTCAGACTCCCTTTAATAAAAACCCACAATGTGTCGTGATACAGAATATTATTCATTCATTCATTCATCTTCTTACCCACTTAATCCCTAATTCGGGGTCACAGGGGTCTGCTGGTGCCTATCCCAGGTCCATAGGGAGAGGCAGGGGTACACCCTGGACAGGTCATCAGTCCATCTTAGCACTTAGGATTCACTCCTATGGACAATTTTTTCAGAATCAGAATCGACCTAATCTGCATGTTTTTAAACTGTAAAACCAGAGTACCCGGAGGAAACCAGAGTACGTGGAGGAAACCTGCAAACTCCGCACAGAAATATCCCCGAATCGAACCCGGTACCTTCTTGTTGTGAGGCGAACATGCTAGCCACCACACCACCACGCCGCCCTAATACGCAATATTATTCATATAAATAACAATACTGACTTTTAATATGAAGGTTAATTATGTTTCATCTAACATAAATCTATTTATAGGCCACGCAAGGTTGTGGAGATTATTAACATGAACAAATCTGTTAAGAACATAAAACATTTATTTCAGAAATATTGATAAAATAGGAAGAGAATCCTCAGTGTGAAGGACTTGACAATTTAGCTATCTTTAGAAATTTTCAGAATAGAATTTTTTTTTTGTGAATCTTTAAAATATTTTCAAAATTTCATTCATCTTCTTACCTGTTTATTCCCTGATTCGGGGTCACGGGGGTCTGCTAAAGTCTATCCCAGCACACAAAGGGCAAGAGGCAGAACTACGCCCTGGACATTTCACCAGTCCATCACAGGGCCAACATAAACAAACAACCATTCACACACATACACATTCACTCTTATGGACAATTTAGAATAACCAATGGACTTAATGTATATGTTTTTGGACAGTTCGAGGAAACCAGAGTACCAGGAGAAAACCTACGCAAGGGTGCGGAGAACATGCAAACTTTGCACAGAAAAATCGTCGACCCGGGGAATCAAATCCGGGACCTTTTTGTTGTGAGGCGACCGTGTTAACCACTACGCCACCCACTTCCATAATTGTTCTAGAGAATTACATCTAAATAACAACCCAATTAAATTACTGCAATGATTTTCACAGTAAAGTACACAGGTGAATATTTGAGACATGAAATGCATCACCTGAGATGGACTGGCGACTTGTCCAAGGTGTACCCCCGCCTCTCGCCCTATGTGTGCTGGGATAGGCGCAGCAGACCCCCGTGACCCCGAATTAGGGAATAAGCGGGTAAGAAGATGAATGAATGAAATGCATCAGTTTTTAATTTTCTCTAACGTTTAATAGTATATTCTGTGTAAAGATCTCTTATTTCAGGATATCTTCTGAAGCACTAATTTATAATGGAAACAAATCTAAAAAGGAATTTCATCAGATGCCGTTTATAAAAGGGGGGGGGAGAGAACAAAATAGGGAAACAAATCTAGTCTGTGTTTTCACTCATACAAATGTGAGGTTTAGAATAACAAGTTTATCAATGTCCCTGCAAACACTCACAGACACACATTCATTCATTCATCTTCTTGCCTGCTTATTCCCGAATCTGGGGTCACGGGGGTCTGCTGCGCCTATCCCAGCACACATAGGGCGAGAGGCAGGGGTACACCCTGGACGGGTCGCCAGTCCATCTCAGCACAGACACACACTTTAATGAAATGATCAGATGCTCTCCACTTGTCCCTGCTATTTAAGGTTTAATATACTTTGAGAACATAAGCTCTTGGAGATGTTCAGGCTCTTCACATAGAGTGCAGTGAGACATTAACCGTTAATGAGCTACGTTAACCTCAGAGCTACATACACACAGAAGATCTAATTAAAGAAGTAATGGCGCCTTGGGAGGCTCTGACCTTTGACCTCTGACAAAATTGAGAGGTGCAAAAGAGCTACAGCACCTTTACACTTTTCTATAATCTGTTAATGAGCATTTCTATACGCACTGGAGACGGCAATAAAAAATAGAAAAAGTGATAGTTAATAATTAGATTATCGCTATTAATAAAAATGCACGCAATTATTTAAACGTATAACAAACAACATAACTTGTAAAAATAACTCTAATAAAATGTATCTTTTAGGGCTATGGGAAAATTATTGGCATCCCATAAGTAATATATATAGTCAATAGCTAATATGTTTTAATCAATGTATGTATTTTAAAATATACATATTATATTTTATAAATGATAAAATATCTCTATATAATCATTCATTCATCTTCTTACCCGCTTATTCCCTAATTCTGGGTCACGGGGGTCTGCTGGTGCCTATAACAGCACACATAGGGCAAGAGGCGGGGGTAAACCCTGGACGGGTCGCCAGTCCATCTCAGGGCAACACATAGACAAACAACTATTCACACACACATTCACTCCTATGGACTGTGGGAGGAAACTGGAGGACCCGGAGGAAACCCATGCCAGAGCAGGGAGAACATGCTAACGCCGCACAGAAAGATGGGGCCTTCTTGTTGTGAGGCGAATGTGCTATCCACTACACCACCGCGCCGCCCTTCTATATAATCATGTTAATTTTAATTTTTTAATTTCAATTAGAGATCAGGTTATCTGTTAACTCATTGGCTCCCCAACAGGAGGATGTGACATGTGGGTTATAATAAAGGGGAAGTTATAATAAAGAAGTGAGGAATGACTAATTATATGAACAGAATGACTAATTATAGGGATGCGGCAAAAAAAAAAAAAAAAAAAAAAAGAATATTGTTGTGGTTATTGTTTTTGTTCATCTATGTGTGGCCCTAAAAGCTCCAGCAGACCCCAGTGACACTGATTTAGGGAATAAGTGGGTTAGAAGATGAAAGAATGTCAACTAATGTAATTAAGGCGAAGCAATAAAAATTTGACTCATTAATATTTTCATTTTTGTAAATCATCATGAGCTTATTTTACAGATCAAGCCCAAGTCTGACATTGATAGTAATATGTTACATAGCCATACACCAGACCTTAACAACCGTTACTACAGCAACTCATCCTGCTCTTGGAGACGATGAACAGTGTTTGCCTATGGTATTTTTGCTAGCCCCAAATCCCTTAAGCTGTGGACATCCTGTCTAAAGCATGAATTCGGGCGTTTATGAGTTGTGTGTGCACCCGATGACCCAGAGCACAGAAAAACTATGGGCTGTAACATTGTTACAGCTTGAATCAGTTTATGTACAAGACTCAGCTGCTTGAGGTCAGTTGTTGGCAGAAAGAAGTCTTATGAATTGAGAAGCTGTTTTTACCCAATGTATAGTATCTTTAAAAAAATTGTCACTATAGAATTATTTATTTATTTATTTATTTATTTATTAATCTTTTGTTATTTGATATACTTTATTGATCCCATGAGGTAAATTATTGATTTTCGCATATCCTCATCTTAGTAAGTTGGGGGGTCAGAGCGCAGGGTCAGCTATTGTTCAGCGACCCTGGAGCAACAAGGGTTAAGGGTCTTACTCAAGGACCCAACGGTGGCAGACTTGAACCCAGGTTTTCTTTGGCAGTAATGGGGCTTGAACCCAGGTCTTCCTAGTCTACAGATGAACATCTCTGCACATTAACCATTTGGGTCAATCATGAGATTTAATTGCATAATGGTTTCAGTTATAGTTTGGCATTTTGGTAGACGATCTTATCCAGAGCGACTTACATTTGGTCGCTTTTTTACAACTGGGCAATTGTGGGTTAAGGGCCTTGCTCAAGGGTCCACAGTAGTTGTTTTGTGGAGGTGGGAATCAAACCCCGGTCTTTCTGGTATTAGTCCAACCTCTTAACCACTAAGTCACTACTTCCCCTACATTTTAAGTCATTTCAGGAACAACTCTGTTGCTTTTGTAATTCTAAGTAATTATTTTACACCTTACTGGTTTTGGCTCATCTGAAAGGTTCTTCCTCGTGTCTCAGAGAGCTTTGTCATGTCACCTTTATCAGTATAAAAAAATAAATAAATTAATTAATAAATAAATAATATTAGATAGATAGATAGATAGATAGATAGATAGATAGATAGATAGATAGATAGATAGATAGATAGATAGATAGATAGATAATGTCAATTTTAGCCCACAGATCTCCAGCGCCACCTGCTGAACCAAAACTTTTGTAATATTTTAAACAAGTAAAAAATAAAATTAATAATTATAACCGCGGACAACGAAAAGGGTTTTTTTTAACCACTGGAAATATTTTATAGATGTGGTTCAATATTCCAAAATTATTTTTTTTTATTATTAGTTATACATAAATAAACACTAATTTAAGACATCTTTACAAAAACTGTCTAAACACGACATTTATCCCAATAATCCATCATTTCTCCGCTCAGTCAGGTGCCTGCGACGAATAACATGTTTACTCATAACCTTGTGGTAATTGTGTGCCAATTGCTTCCATTTTATTTCCGTACACACTGATGTTTTTCTAGATCAACTTGTTTTAAATCAACAAATTCACACTTTAGGTGTGTGGCGTCTACTCCAAGTTTTGTTGTTTGACCTTAAGAGTCTTCATCTCTGCACGGAAACTGATATTCACGCGCCTCAGGCATGTGGACTGTGCGTAATTACGCAAGACGGTCGGGAGACATTTCCGAGTAAAATAACCAGCGTGGAAAATGTGTTGACCTCTGTACATCTATACTGACTCTAGAACCCATTCATGAACCAGAAAACAAATGTTAAAAATAAAATAAAATAAAAAAATAAAATAAAATAGAAATAAAGGGCGGCGCGGTGGCGTAGTAGATAGCACAGTCGCCTCACAACAAGAAGGTTCGAATCCCGGGACGGGGATCTATCTGTGCGGAGTTTGCATGTTCTCCCCGCGCTGGCGTGGGTTTCCGCCGGGTACTCCGGTTTCCTCCCACAGTCCAAAAACATGTAGATGAGGTGGATTGGTGATTGTAACTTGTCCATAGGAGTGAATGTGTGTGTGAATGGTTGTTTGTCTATGTGTTGCCCTGAGATGGACTGGCGACCCGTCCAGGGTGTACCGCCGCCTCTCGCCCTATGAGTGCTAGGCACCAGCAGACCCCGTAACTTCGGGGATAAGCGGGTAAGAAGATAAAAAAATAATAAAATAAAATACAACAACACCTGTGCCATTCGAAGTAGACACGATTCTATAATTATGTGCAATTTGTTATTTTTGTAATTCTTTTACTATAATACAATGACATTAATATGAATTAATACAACCAGAAAGCAAAACTTAAAACAGAGACAATAAATAAACATTTGTACTTTCATGTAAATATGTAAATAGAATTGTATATAAAGTTTTATATAAAACTAAAAAGAATGTATTATTATTATTATTATTATTATTATTATTATTATTATTGTAAAAATGGCTTTTTGGGCTTGCAAAAAGGTGAATTTGTCCTTTAAACGTCCCTCAACATAATTGGCACCCTCTGCCCAGGATATTTATTTACGCGTCACATTCTGTTTGATGCCGCATGCGTCCATCAATTGCTCTTCTCGCGATATGTGCACGGCTATATGAGGGGCGCACAGGCCTGCGTGCTCGTCCACTTGGAGGGTCCATCGGTGAGAAACACTCATACACACCGGCACCATGGCTGAGGGGGTCGTCAGCTTCTTAAAAGATTTCCTTGCGGGTGGAGTGGCTGCGGCTATCTCCAAAACAGCTGTGGCACCTATCGAGAGGGTCAAACTGCTGCTGCAGGTATCTCACTAAGTGCATCTCATTAAACCACAATAAGAAACAGTGGTTAAAGTGCCTCATTTTCTTCTATTAAATGACATGCAAAAGGTATTTGGTTTGTTCCTGTGTAAATATAAATAGACCTTTAATATTCCAAATGGAACCCTAGAAAAGTTTGATCTGGAACTGATCATAATCCATAAAGAAACATTTTTACTGTGTAAATCTAGGTATTATTACAAATGAAATGTAATTCAATATTCTATCCTACTTGATAAGATTATTAGTCTGGAGTTAATTGCATGACTTGAGGGGTGGGGTAGTATAGTATAGTATAGTATATAACAGTATCTGTATCTTCCGCTCCCCTTCTTTTTTGTCGTGTAGTGAATTTGTGTAATCCAGGCATTTCAGATTGTCTGTACTTTTTTCTGTATTTTAATGCAGATGATACTTTTTTCTTGAGATCATTGTTTGACACCAACAATGCAGCCAACAATCAACTAATCCCATTGATCTGGTTTCTGGTGACTGCAGTACTTGTCCTATGGTCAAGAAAGTTCAGACATGGAGTTGATAAAACATGGTTGCATAAATTGGCAATACTTCGTTTAAGATTAGTCCTAAAAATAGGTTGGGGGTTGCAACCCAATACTCAGAGCCTCACATGGCTGTGATCCCCAATGCAGCTGGTGCACATGGTCAGGCTAATCTTTCCAGTAAGAAAGATAAAAGATCTGTACTAGAGCCATAATGAACAATCAGGAGATGATTGGAAGCTTGAAACTCAAGTGTCATGGCGGGTCAGCCGAGTAGTAAGTCAAAGGACAAATTTCTAAGGACACAGCTTAGACTTAAAAGCCTTATACAATAGACCATGGTTTTCAATTTACAAACGACCAGTAACTTTTTGTCACTAAGGACCCAGAACCCTGGGTCCAATCCTGCCAGTTGAGACATAACATTTAGGAAGATCTGACAGATGAAATTGAGATTAAATTACATGTTGGACCTTTGCTAACATCAGTAACATCAGTTACTCCTCATTTAGGTCCAGCATGCCAGCAAACAGATCACTGCTGAGATGCAATACAAAGGCATCATGGACTGTGTGGTGAGGATTCCCAAGGAACAAGGTTTCCTTAGTTTCTGGCGTGGAAACTTGGCCAATGTGATCCGATACTTCCCAACTCAGGCTCTCAACTTCGCCTTCAAGGACAAGTACAAAAAGCTGTTCCTTGGTGGTGTCGATAAGCACACCCAATTCTGGCGCTACTTCGCTGGTAATCTGGCATCAGGTGGTGCCGCCGGTGCAACATCACTCTGCTTTGTGTACCCGCTGGATTTTGCTAGGACCCGGCTGGCTGCTGATATCGGCAAAGGCGCTGCTGAGAGAGAGTTTACTGGCCTGGGTAATTGTCTTACCAAGATCTTTAAATCAGACGGCGTCAAAGGACTCTACCTTGGCTTCAATGTGTCCGTCCAGGGCATTATTATCTACAGAGCCGCCTACTTTGGAATCTATGATACTGCTAAAGGTAAAAAAACAAAACATCCTGATTTATGTTTTATCACTTCATTAAGTAATAGATACCATCATCCATGACAATGTACACATTGGTTGAATGGCTCCATGCAGGCATGTTGCCAGACCCCAAGAACACACACATCATCATCAGCTGGATGATCGCCCAGACAGTCACTGCTGTAGCTGGTATCATCTCCTATCCCTTTGACACTGTCAGACGTCGTATGATGATGCAATCAGGACGCAAAGGAGGTGAGCAGAGCAAACAAATAAACACAATTTCATCTGCAATAATTAAATCTTTCGGGAACCCAATAGTAACTGGGATGTAATGGTTAAAAACAAGTATGATCATAGCCTTTAAAAGAAATTCCTGCTTTTTTTCTTCCCTAGCTGACATCATGTACAAGGGCACAGTGGACTGCTGGAAGAAGATCACTAAAGATGAGGGAGCTAAGGCATTCTTCAAAGGTGCTTGGTCGAATGTGTTGAGAGGAATGGGTGGAGCTTTTGTGCTCGTCCTTTATGACGAGATCAAGAAGTACACATAAAATTATTACACCTTTAGGTCCATTTTACCAAGAAGACGGTCAGCGCTGTGAATGTCTTAAATCAGGCTAAATGTGTGCGAGTGTGCTGAGTGTCTGAGAGCGAGAGGAAGCAGCCACTTCATCAACCGCTCCTAAACCTGTGTAAATATATTTAACCCGTCACCCACATTTCGTATTACCTCTATCCTCTCGGGTCCGATTACTCTGGATATTCAACCATTGTTTTGGTTTAAAAATATTATTGTTCCTTTAAAAAAAAAAAAAAAAAAAAAGCACAAGCACCTCTGGGGCCATGGAGGCCTTGGTAATGGAAGAAACATATGCCTGTACACCAGAACAGTCAACAGTTCTTGTGTTCTTTTAATAAAAATAATTGAAAATACCATTTCAGTTTATGTCGCAAGTTTTCTTTCTCTGTTCTTCTGTTGCATTTTTTTTTATCTTAATGAGTCTAATCTTGTGATCGTTTCACAAAAAAAAAGTGTTCTATTGGATGCCGTCCAATGAAATTAGGACAATTTACATATGCAGCATTTGAAGGAGGCCCTTATCCTCAGTGACTTACATTTATCTCTTTTATACGTCTAAGCATTTGCGGCCTTGGTTAAGGCCTTAGACCAAGGGTGGTTTGGTGGTGCTGGGAATCGTGCCAAGGTTTTTAAATTGGTAGTCCACAAGCAACCAAAAATCTGAAAAGTTGCATTTCTTGCATTAAAAAACCCCAAAAAGACTTCAATCAGGAAGCTATTTATTTATATATTTATTTATTCACAATAGAACATAGATAGGAATGTTGAAAAATGTTAAGCTAACTAACATCAGGTTAGGAAAATAATTTTATATAAAAGAGATGTTCTAAAGACACCGAATCTTACAGAAGTAAAAATGGGCAGAGGATCTCCAATCTATAAAAAATTGCCAAATACTTTTAAAACAATGTTATTCAATGTTAATTAGCTTAAAAATCAGTAGCTTACCCAGCTCCCCTATGGAAGCAAAAGTATTTAAGACATTCATATTGATCCCATAATATGTCACTTCAACTTGTAGATCTCAGAAGCTTTAGGCTGGAACAGTGTAAAACTTAAAAAACATCACAAGATACAAAGTAGCTATAGACCCCTAAAGTCTCTCACTCTATACTATAGATATGCATTATGAACTTTTTTCAAGTAGTATTTTAGCCAGAGTAGATTCCAAAGCTGATCTGGGGTCACCCTGGCTGTAAATAAATAACGCCATCAACAGAGAAGTTAACCAACAATGCAACTATGCACACGTTATTCATGGGTCTCTTCCATGATCAATAATTTTATCCGGATCAGTAACTGTGTGTGGCATCAATTGTCATACAGGAAGAGAATGCAAGACTTTTATTCCAACAAACAGATTGAACAATATCAAATATATAACATATATTTAACATATATTATTTTTTAAGTTATACACAGATTTAAAATGCTCTTCTTAAAACAAACAGTAAACTCTAAGCATTGGTCATTAGGATATTAATTGATCATTTCTGGCATGAACTGCAACCTTCTCCATGGACTGAACAATCGGATGTAGGTGCTATATGTGGGTTATTTTTTTTTTTTCTGAAAACATGTGATTAAATTATTTACAGTTGCCTTATACATTTAATTCATCAATTTATAAAATCATTGTATAAAATTAGTCATGATGTAATAAGAATAAAAAAAAAGAAGAAGAGTATTCCGTGTGATCATATATCCGAGGAGTCCAGAAGTGTCCTTCATTATTAAACAGGTATTCTGTTGGCACACTGGAAAATAATCCCCGTAGATTTGCTAGTCAAGAAGTATGGCGAGATTGAGAAGGACAACTATTGTTAAAACATGTGAAAACATTTTCAAGCATGGCCTCACTGAACATTTTGGTTAAAGGCAATACAATATCAGACAAAAAGTGCAACTGTTTCACATAAATCTTATCCCTTAAAGTAATGGGTTTTTAAAAAAAAAAACATTAACCATTACAGCTAAACTAGCCAATCACCTGGTCCAATGGAAATTTGGCTTCTAAAATCCTCCGATCTGAGGCGCTGTGTTGTAGGAAACATTTAAGCAGTTTTTACATGTAATGCGCGCTAGGATTCAGATCAGGACCAGGCCGGTCTTGGAGTTGTCGATCTGGTGGGTTTTGCAGTTTCAGGTCTCGTTCTCTGAGGACTGGTTGAACTTAAGATTTTCGAGGACTTTCCTTTGGAGAGAAACATTAAGGAACTTAATGTTAACTTTTAACTACATATAAAAGAGGAATAGGTGTGTGTGTGTGTGTGTGTGTGTGTTTTTGCCTATGTGCGTAACTGTACCTGATGAAGGTCTGATGAAAGGTGAAGGTAATCCCAGGTATCCAGCTTGACGCTGATAGTCTGTTAGCTGTTCTAATCGGGTCATTCCTGGAGATGCCTTTACTGACTCCAACCGCTTAAGCAATGCCTAGGTTGTGCATACGCGCACACGCACACAGAGACACGCACACACTAAATAACAGTGACTATGCTCTACTATGACATATAGAAACAATGATATTATGATTATAGTCACAATCACATCAGATTAACAGAAATTTGTTACAATGTTTTGTGGTATAAGAGGAATAAAACTTCACTTCAATCATCACTAAGTAATTCTGCGATATTGTTTATTCAGGTGTAAGACTGCCATAATATGATCTCAACACCAACTTGTCTGACAGAAGGTTCAGCAAGTGCTACAGAGCGAAAAGTTTCTTGTGACCCATTGAATGTATAAATAACCAGAGCAGTTGGGATCAGAATGTTAGTGGCTCTCATGCATCCTCGAGCCTTTAGAAACCCTACAGTAAGCAGAAGCGGCAAGAAGAACGTGACACAATAATACAATACAGGAATACAGGAATGTCTGACTCCAGGTTGGGTACAAATCTGGAGAGATTAGGTGAGCCACTAAGTTTGTCTTTTAAAGAAGTTATTCATAAATGACTTTTTTTTTTTTTACAGAGAAATGAACAGAGATTAACAGACACAAATAAGAGGAAAGGACAGTGACAAGGAGTGTGTGCATGTGTGTAGGGGTGGGGAGGGGGGAAGGACCAGGAGGATTGTGTTACTCCAATGTGCTAAGTATAGGGGATACAGATGGAGCAAATAGAAAAGAGTGGAGGAGAGACATAGGACAATTTGTCCCAACCAAGATTTTGGACTGGGCCAAAGGTTCTGGCACCAGAATGGTATTAAACTGTGATGCTGTATTCATAATACAACAGCTACTAGTAACAATAATAACAATAGAAAACAGTAAGTATCACAATCAATTTCATGGCCAGACCCAGTGAAGAAAGCATGACATCAGAGGCCGTCAGTACTAGTAAATAGGTGGGGCCTTTTCATTAATCTTTTATCTTTTTATATTTCAATTTGTTAGAATTTTTAAACATTATGTATATGGTATTTTTTTTTAATATTTCTAATCTTGAATAATTAAGTAATATATTTCTTTCTATAATGTTTTTATACTTTAAAATCTATTTGGAGTCTATTACTTATGTTTTAATCTGTAAAGCTTCAGTTCTGGAAGCCCAAAATCTATGCTTTAATCCGAGACCGGAAAGCTTCCACCTGGCTCTGCCTGTCTGCCAGTCTGACCCGCTCTCCTCTCACTTTCTCTTCTATCACTATCACTCTCACTCTCTGTCTCTCTTACACACGTTTCCTCATGACAGCAGTAACTGGACACAGATTTCAACAGGGCTGAGAATCCCCAGAAGATGAGCTATGGTTCCCTCTATTGGTCATAAAGTGAAAATAACCTAGTTTTCTAACTTGTCAAAAATAATGATGCAAAAACAGACTGGATTCAAACCTGCCTACTAATAGCAGCTATTATACTTCTAAAGTCTATAAGCATTCTATTGATGTTTCATGATTTAATTCAACAGAGATCCCTGGAAGTACTGGGAGATATTAAAAAAAGAACCAGGTGAGTTTGGAAATATTCACCTGGAACAATGAGATCTTTCATAGAAAAACTTGAGCAAACTATGAGAAAATGTTTGTAAAAACCTCAAAATTGGACTTTGTTTCAAAAGATCTAAAACAGGATCAGACTCTGACCAGGTTCTCTCGCTGAATACGTTCTTGCTCACGCTGCCTGTTGACGGCGCTGTGATATAGGCGGAAGTTCGGTGTGGAGGAGTTGTTTGTGAAGCGAGAGGATGGCCGAGAGGAAGAACGTGAGAGTACTTGAAGGAGCCGCTGGTTCTCATGCTCGATTCGCCGCACCTCCTCGCTGGAGAAGGAGTAGTTTTTACGGCTGCGGCTTGCGCTGCTTCTGCTGCTGCTGACGGATATGCTGCCCGGACTGGGAATGTTTACCCTCCGGCCTGCACTCCGTTCTGCTAAGAGGAGGATGAGAATAAAAGATTACTTTTGGAAACATATTGGTTTGTTCTTAAAGTCACAATTAACCACAATGCTTTTAGAGTTTATATAGTTGTATTATTGGAATGTTTTCTACCGGATCGTTCCTCTCCATCCAGATGTTGTCTATCAACAGTTTCTGAGGTATCATTTGGTGAAACACGAAGTCTTGCCTTATTGCAAGAAGGTGAAGCCAACTTGACTGACTGTTGGGGACTGATGTCCGGAGAAGATAAAGGGGTAACATCTGTCACTGTATCGTCTGTATCGGATGTTTCTGGTGTTTCCTTCCAATTGACTGAACCTGGTTGCGTCTGATGCCGTGGGGACAAGGGTGACTGAGTGCTAAAGGGTTTTGCCAAGGGGGTTGGGGTTCTCTCTTCACTGCTGGACACAAAAGAATAGCTATGGTTACCTCGTTGGCGGAACTTGCGAGTGGGTTTTTTGGCGTTTTTAGAGCGATAGGAAGCACCATCATTGTTTTTAAAAACAGCAACCTCCTCCCCAGCTGTCGATGAGGAAGAGTAGATACTTAAATCCTCGTCTGATTGACTGCCAAGGCTTGATACAGACGTGTCAGAACAAGGAAGTGGCGAAGATTTCCTAGATGAGCTGTCAGAGTCCTCGTCTCTTTCAGCGTTTACTTTATTATCTTTTCTGATTTTAGTGTCTTTCTTAGATTGAGAATCATTCTTCACAATTGAGCCACTCTGAACCTCAAGCCCAGATATCCCTTTTTCCAGTATTTCCACTTCACTACCCTGCGGTTGGTCTTTGGTTTGATTGGGAAGCATCTTGGGAGTGCTGTCTCTGTCCACCTGAACATGATGGATTACTTTTTCCAGCTTGGCACTACTCCCATCACAGTCGCTGTCAAAGAACGAATGATCTACCTCTTCCTCCAGGTCTTTTGGGCTGTACATTGTTAAGCTTCTTCCCCACCCCAGGAGCGCTCTTTAAATATCTACAAAAAAAAACATACTGTAGATGAAAAAGGTACTAACAACACAAAAAGCAATCTTTGCAACCGTGCTGAGAAAATCCAGCATTAAAGTAAAGAGAAAAAACGTCTGTTAGGACATCTGACCACCATCTGATGGCGCTAATAAATTTAGTAGCTAGTATAGTGTCATTTCTATGACAAATTTAGATTTGAAGCTTTAATTACTTACTACAATAGTGTGACACAGAACAACAAACACAGAAACATCTGGATAACATCTGCGTTGTTTTACGATCATGTTCGGTATCTCCGCCCCTCCCATATCTCATAGATCGATCGTTGTTGCTCATTCATTTATCTTCTTACCCACTTATTCTCTAATTCGGAGTCACGGGCTCCGCTTTAGCCTATCCTAACGCACAAAGGGCGAGAGGTGGGGGTACACCCTGTACAGTTGGCCAGTCCATCTCAGGGCCACACATAGGCGAACAATTACTCACACATATTTTGACTCAACAATCAACCTAATGTACATGTTTTTGGACGTTGGGAGAAGACCGGAGTACCCGGAGTAAACCCACGCAAGCGTGGGGAGAACGGTCCAACTCCCGACCCGGGAATCGAACCCGGTTCGATCTTCTTGTTTGAGGCGACCGTTCTAACTACCACACCACTGCGTCGCTGCTCATTTGCATATGAAGTCCTGATTGGCTACTTTGCCTGTCACTCAACCCTAAACGTTTCTTTTGACGTTTTCACTCAGCCGTTCGTTTAAACTTAAACAGATTTAAATCATCATTATAATAAAGTCTGGGATTCAATATAAGATTAATATGGTGCTAAAACCGAGATAAGGAAAAAGGTAAGTAAAACAAGACGTTATAATAGCGTTCCTAGACATCGTGAGACCAAATGTTAATAATAATAATTATAATAATAATAATAATGTTTAATTACAGGTGAAGAATTAAGCTTGATGCTCTGGAGAAAACCTGAGGTAAGTGTGCCACCGTGCGTGACAATCAGTTACATATTAAGCTAGCTGAGTTTCCAATAACACCGCTAAACAAACCGTTACAAAGAAAGAAACCACCAAAAGTCAAGCACCACGATGATGAAACCTGCTTAAATAAACAAACAACCTGCAAAGTAAACCTGTGGGACGAAGAAACTGGGCAACCTGGCGCGCGCGCGTGCGCGCACACACACACACACACACACACGCACAAACACACGCCTACACACTTATTTACGCGTCACGCACATTTCAGCGCTCTGTAGTAATGTAGCTAACGTTAACTCTGGCAAACTCTTACCTTTAATGACGAAATTTGTGTAGCCGAACCCTCAGCCTCGCTAAGAATTCACAACAACACACCATTTCCACTCGGAGCAAGAAACGCTGCTAAGAGACAGCTTGCTAAGCGGTGGATACTTAGCGGCGGGTTTTCTTAGCGACGGTAACTAAGCAAACGTCATTTCCGAAACCGAGCCCATGTTTACGTAAGCAGCCAGCAGAGGGCGCTGCACAACAATATTTCATAGCTGCATTTTTAATGTTGTAGATAAGAGCAGATAGAACAAGTTTATTCGTTCGTTCATTCGTTCATTCATTCATTC
Source organism: Pseudolaguvia tuberculata (assembly GCA_026260255.1). Classification (NCBI taxonomy): domain Eukaryota; kingdom Metazoa; phylum Chordata; class Actinopteri; order Siluriformes; family Sisoridae; genus Pseudolaguvia; species Pseudolaguvia tuberculata. The sequence goes on along the minus strand of JAOTRA010000026.1, from coordinate 3,618,947 downwards.
ATCTTCTTACTCGCTTATTCCCTAATTTGGGGTCATGTGCTAGTGCCTATCACTTCATATGGGAAGTGGTAGCCTAGTGATTAAGGTGTTGGATTGATACCAAAAAAGACTGGGGTTCGAATCTCACCAAGCAATTACTGTGGGCTCTTGAGCAAGGCCCTTAACCTCAGTTGTAAAAAAGCGACCAAATGTAAGTCGCTCTATATAAGAGCGTCTGCCAAATGCCTAACTGTAACTATATCCCAGCGCACATAGGGCGAGAGGCAGGGATACACATTATGCCAGCCTATCGCAGGGCCACAGGGACGAACAACCACACACACACACTACAGAATCACCAGTCAACCTAATGTAAATGTTTTTTGGATTGTGGGTGGAAACCGGAGTACCCAGAGGAAACCAGGCAGGCGCAGGTAGAACATGCAAACTCTGTTATGGCTCAAATTACAGCAACTATAAATAGTCATTTCTATTCTAATTTTTATTGTTAATTTTTCACATGAAATTCTTACTAAGACAAAAATATTTTGCAGAAAATAGCTTCCTGCGTTTAGGTTGTTCCTATACAGATAGGAACAGTACAAACATCTGACCAATCAAAATCCAGAACTGGTAAACATTTATATTTATACTACTTATACTAGGTTTTTACAGTCACAGTAAGGATACAAAATTAAACTCCATAATATTCATAAGCCAGTGACGGACTGGCGACCTGTCCAGGCTGTACCCCTGCCTTTTGTCCTATGTGTGCTGGGATTGGCTCCAGGAATGCCCCATGACCCAGAGTTAGGGAATAAGCAGGTTAGAAGATAAGAACTGTAAGAATAAAATGTCATCACATACACCATAAATTAACAGACTAAAATCCTGCCTACATTCTATCAGCTTCAATATGTTAATAGCTTTAATGGAAAACGGTTCCAGATATGTTTTCAGTTCATTATATATTCTTTCAGAAAATGTTAATAGTGACATGAGTGCTTCAATTCAAGGAAACAGGCGGAAAGAATCAAGAACACAAAATATGAAATAAACTGTATTTGTGTTCTTTAATATGAATCTGAAACTAACATTTCTTTCTTTAATTCATTGCAGAATGGGTATTTCGTAGCTCTCAAATGATTTTTGGCGTTTGGGGAAGGCAGAGATTGTAGTAGGCGTTCTGATCCCAGAATTCGGGTCCTTTCCATCCACACCAGCCCTACACACACACACACACACACACACAAACCCATGAAAGATAAATACAAATGTGTTATGACTGTAAAATTCAATTGGTGTGTGTTAGTGTAAACTGCAGTGTGTCTTATGGGTCTTCTAGAAAAACCTGATATCATGTCACTTTCACCTGCTAGTACAGATTCCTCGTTCTTATGGTCAGACACTTTGCTTTTAGTTAAAGCTGTTAAAGAAGCATGGCAATTTTATAACTGGGTTAATGTTAAAAAGGAAAGTGTGTTGACAGGAGGGGTGTAAACAAAAAAACCAGTGTGTGTTTTTTCATTTTTAAACACAGAAAGTTTAAAGTTAGATGTGCTATTAACGACAGAAGTCATTTCCACAAAAAAAAACTAAATTAACTGCAATACTATGATAAACATTCATTCATTCATTCATTCATTCATTCATTCATTCATTCAACACATAGACAAACAACCATTCACACACACATTCATTCTTATGGACAATTTAGAACAACCAATCCACCTAATCTTCATGTTTTTGGACTGAGAGAGAAAACTGGAGTACCCGGAAGAAACCCATACAAGAGCAGGAAGAACATGCAAACTCCGTACAGAAAGATCCCTGATAAACAGTCAATGTAACAAAAACGATAGAGAACCTAAAGAAAGGAATTGTAAAGGAACCAAACATACTGTAACCTCAACAACAGAAAAGAAAACAAAACCTATTTAATCTTAACAAAACAATCAAACCAAAAAACTAAAAATAAAACGTCTAATCTAAATAATGCCAACAAAAACTCTAAAGAAAAGAAATTTCAGCTAAGCAAAACAGTCCAACAACAAAATAACTTTTTTTCCATTCATTCATCTTCTAAACCTTTTCAAACAAAGAAAAAAAATAATGGACACTTTAATTAATAACACTAATAAAGTTATAATCAGATAAATTTTGTCTCTGTCTCTGATTGGTAGGCCGCCTTGTCAGTCGTTTATTACCTTATCAGTAATGGTATGTAGGTCCTCCCCTCCGGTGTAGTGCGGGTCTAGGATGAGGAATCGGATTTGCCCACTGGTCTCGCTCCAGGTCACTCCGAGAATAGTGTGAGCCAGAACACCCCCTCCTGATACAAAGGAAAAACAATAATAAGAAAAAGGTTAAGTAGAGAGTTCCAAAATCTACTACCGATTCTTAAACATATTTGATACATGTGCTTAAAGTAGCTATTAATGATTAATGAAACAAACCCACTTTTTGTGATTACCTTGTTTGTCATCATCCAAATTAAACTTTATCCAATCAAGATGACTATATCAACACGTCAGATGCAGTATGTTCAGATTTCATTTATACTAGCCACAATATGTAATATATACTTTATTAACGGTCGAGATGTAGCTAATAATTTCAGTGCAGTATACGATTTCAGACATGGTATAATTGGTGTTCTTTTGGGTTCTCCATTTATATTTCTATAATCATTTATGTTTGCTAATTTGAAACCTACATTAGACAGGGGGAAATAGTAGATTATTGGTTAAGATGTTGGATGTGAATTCAATCCCCTGGACCACCAATCTGACAATCCCGGCCCATGGTTCTTCAACCTCAGCTGCTCAGTTTGGAAAAGGGGAGGTAAATCTAAGTCTTTCTGAAAAAGGGCAAATGTGTAGCAACTTGTGGTTCGCTGGTGTAATCCTGAGTAGACTCACCAATCATGATAGGTGTGCCCTCGGTCTGGAAATGATTGGCCAGCTCTCTGCCTTTGGACCCCAGCTCGGATCCACGACTGCACAAAAAGAAGGAATATAGAAAGAGTTCCTATCGAATGCTTATAAACAACAATTATGTTTTTTTATTTCACACTATGGCTGAAGTGTAATCATAGGTGTCGATTATTGGACATATGCATAATGCAATCTCATTGGATCAGCTCGGAGACTGGAACCTGTGACTAGGGCTTATGTGCAGTGTTTCTGGGTTTGTAACAAAATTAACATAAAATCTGTCAAGATAAGATGTGCAAGACAAATGAATTGATGAATACAGACAGTGCGATTGAGATATAGTAGTGTTATATGATTGATGCGAGTGTTTTAGTTTTAATACAAACTTTTGCAGTCCTAATATAAACCAGGGTAAAAGTGACCCATTATAGTGTTTGATCAAATTACCAGTGGCTCTGCCCTTGTTTAGTCAAAATTGGCATAAAAGTCTAGGTTCAATTCAATTAAGCTTTATTTATATAGCGCTGTTTACAATTGTTATTGTTGCAGAGCTGTACACAATCAAACTACTATTAATTATGAAAATCAGTAAAACAATGACAGTTTGTCCCTGATGAGCAAAGCAAGTAATATCTATGTAATATAGGAAATATAGGATTAAAAACACACACCTGACAAACAGGATCTTGGATTCGACTCCCAGCAACTGGTTAAGTACCACTTGCACCTCAATGGAGCCGATCCACTGCCGAGAACCCACAAAGGAAGGTTCCTTATCACCCGCGTCCACCAGAGCCTAAACACACATAAATAATTAAATACGGCATATAATCACTGTCAGATTATATTCTTCTTCAGCTTCTTCTCCTTTCCGCTGCTCCCGTTAAGGGTCGTTACAGCGGATCACTCTTCTCCACACTACCCTGTCCTCTACATCTGCCTCTTTCACCCCAACTACCTGCATATCTTCC
>JAOTRA010000026.1:3297576-3308579 GCA_026260255.1 Pseudolaguvia tuberculata | reverse complement strand
TGTGTGTGTGAATGGTTGTTTGTCTATGTGTTGCCCTGAGATGGACTGGTGACCTGTCCAGGGTGTACCCCCGCCTCGCGTCCTATGTGTGCTGGGATAGGCACCAGCAGACCGTTTCTTCATGTGTTAATTAATAAATATTTTTATTTTACAGTTTAAAGCTACAAATACGAACTGCATCTGTCACAGTATGACATCACATGCATTACCATGGCAACCGCCACAGCCTTACTGGTTATAGAGTCAAATGATTACCCATGATGAGCAGAACAGCATGTTTCAACTGTGATGCTTCCCCGAGCTACAGGACATAACAGCTACAGGTGATTTTCCTTAGTCATGTGATTAGCCAATGAGCTGGCTGCCTGTTGGACTCTAAAGACTTTCAGTTCAGTTTATTTGGTCTTTTGGCAATTTGTGTTAATTCCACACGTCTATAGATAATATATAGTCGGACACCATTTTCTCACCTACGGTAAACATCCTCATCCATTAAATGATTTTTAATTATTAATTTTGTTCTGGAGGTGTGGAAGATGTTGAGATTTTCATTAGGAGTGACGAGGATGGACAGAAATTAGTTTATTAGAGGGAAGTGGTGGCTTGATGGATAAAAATGTTGGGCTGACACCAGAAAGACCGGGGTTCGATTCCCACCTGGGCAAGACCCTTAAACCACAATTGCTCAGTTGTACAAAACAGATCAAACGTAAGTCAGATGTTTTGAAGACAAGGTGAGGGAGGACAGGTTGAGATGGTTTGGACATGTATAGAGGAGAAACATGTCGTATATTGGTAGAAGAATACTGAGGATGGAGGAAACGAGGAAGACGACGGAGGAGGTTTATGGATGTGGAGAAGGAAGATATGCAGGTAGTTGGGGTGAAAGAGTCAGATGTAAAGGACAGGGTAGTGTGGAAAAGAGTGATCCACTGTGGCGCCCCCTAATGGGAGCAGCCGGAAGGAGAAGAATGGCAGTTCAATATCTTGACGACGTCGAAATGATAGAATAACTTTTTAAATAATTCTTTGGTATCACAGGAAAGACAGAAAAAGACTTTTCATACACATACAATGGAATCCATGTGAAATGATAAAACATTTTATCTAAAGTGCTTTCCAAAGTGATAGTCAAACCCTGACAATCGGACAAATGTCTCTCGGGATATTTATAAAAGGGGCATGAACACTTTGCTGCGGTATCATTTAAAGGTAATCTAGGATTCAGTCCAGTGTGTAACACACAAGCAAGATGTGTGTGTGTGTGTGTGTGTGTGTGTGTGTGTGTGTGTGTGTGTTACTGGCTTTTTTTCAGCGTCTGTTTGTGTGTGTAGCTGGTGTACTGGTCGTCTGTGTTAAACAATCTGTCCCACCAGGTGAAGGTGGAGCCGTAGTTGCCCACAAAGTTCATGTGGTGGAAGTCGTGGAACCGTGCGCCGGCGTAGAAGGGGATCAAGTGCAACGGGTTCAGAGGGATGTCGTATCCACTAGATAGAAACAGATGTGTTACAGAAGGAAATGAAAGGAGATGACAGAACGTATTCTGTGGTTGAATTCTGTTCTTTCTGATTTATTGCATTCTAATATTATTTTATATTTTTAAAAAGGTGAAAGGTTAGTCTGAGATGGACTGGCGACCCGTCCAGGGTGTATCCCCCGCCTCTCGTCCTATGTGTGCTGGGATAGGCACAGCAGACCCGAATGACCCCGGATTCGGGAATAAAGAGGTAAGAAGATGAATGAAAGGTTAGTGTATTGTAATGTTTTTTTACAACATGATAAATAGTAAAAAAAAAAAATTTGCAGATGTTGTAAAAATTCTATAGTTTATAAACTGATGGGGTTCCTCATGAAATAAATCGCCCAATTAACAGGCTAGATTATATCAAGGTTTTGGGGTTGTTACGGAGGGGTGCATCTCAACTACATAACCAAATTCCAATGTTGAGACATTATGAAGGTAGAGTGTATGTGCTGTGAATATATATAATATACACACACCTGTGCACATCAATAGTCTCCAGCAGACGGACGGTGACCCACGCCCATAAAAGTGCCATGTGATTACAGAACACCATGATGCCGATAAAGAAGCCGGCACCCAGGATCAGCGTCTCTAAAGGATGTGCGTATTCCGCTTGCATCCCGAAAGGAGCCTGCGCGCACACACACACACACACACACAAACCACACACACACACACACAGTTGGATAGAGTGGAATTATAATGTAGTTAGTATTAATCCTACAGTACTACTCACTGTGAAATCATGGTGAACTTTGTGGATGTACTTGTAGATTCTACGATGATGAAGCGCCCGGTGAAGGAAATAGTGCCATGTGTCCTCGATCACTGCACAGCCGAAACACTGAGCCAAGAGATACGGCCTGGGGGGAGAAGCGGACATATGGAGTGTTACTGAGAACCCGAAAGGGTGGTGTGTTTATTACTGTATCCCTGGATTGGACGAGCTACTGAAAACCACTTGATATTACAGGATAGAGAACTTAATGACTTAACGATACATTGAACAATATTTATTCTTTTTATATATTTTAATCATTTTATATATTTGTAATAACAGCTCCATGTGGTGCCATCTTGTGGCCTAAGCAACACCAGCATTACTACACAGCATCACGAGAACAGACGAGTAATACAAACTAGTAAAACAATTTCTTCTAATTAACTAGGAGAATAAAAATAACACTAAATTAGCAAAACTGTTGTTGTTTTAAATTTCAGATGGTTTGGAAGAATTTTGTTAATAATTATTAGACTTATATTTACCTCCTTTATTTGCTACCAGTTTATTTAATTAATCAAGTCTTTCAATCATAATCAGACCTCTTCTATTAACCATCATCTAAATCAGGGGTGTCCAAACAACGGCCCGCGGGCCAGCTACAGCCCGCAAGGTCCTCTCATTGGCCCGCGAAACCCTTTTTATCTACGAATAAAATAATGGAAATGTATGTGTATCGTGCCAAAATCAGCTGCCGCTTATGTGGACGTTACGTTTTTTGAGGTGAAATACCGCCATCTAGTGGCAGAGTTTTGAAATGTATTGCTGCCTGCAATTCCGTTCAGTGTATCAGGGGGCGCTGCTATTCATTAAACAGCAGTTTCGCGAAGTTTCGCTGCTGATAAGGTTCTTAGATAATCGCTTTGTCTTATTAAATGAGTTTGGAATGTTTTTAAGCACAAAACTACATAAAAACCAAATACTATATAAAAGTTAATTCAGCTCCTAGTTATTTTTCATGATAACACGGTGTGTGTGTGTGTGTGTGTCTCACATGCATGTGTCTTTATTGAGCTGCGAATTTTATCAGCCTTTTTTCCAGCTTTGTGTGTAATTTATGTGGACATTATCAGTGTTCTGAATCCTGTGGTGAATATGGGGAATTCTAATTTATTTGGACCTCGAGTGTGTAATCGGCCCCCAAACTGCTGTTTGATAGTTAATGCGGCCCCTGTGCTGAAAAGTTTGGACACCCCTGATCTAAATGTTCCAACTTAAAATTAGTGTTCAGTTCAGAGCTGTTGTTACCAAAAAAAAACAAAAAAAAAAACAATACCAAATGGGATGTGTGTCCAACGATCATTTCCCGTTACTGCTAACCTGAGAATTCTTACCAGCGAGGCATGGACTCCCAGTCGTACGGGATGTTAAAGTACTCTGTGAAGTAGTAGGTGCCACAGATGAGAGGCAGCTGGATGCAGAAGTGATTGAACAACAGCATTTTTACACATCGCCATTGTTTCTCCCACGTCTCTGGTTTATCCTGAAATACACATTATTACAAAGGAGTTGATGAAATAACTGATGAAAAACCAGTACAGACTACTTGTGTGTGTAGTACAAACCCCCCCCCCCCCCCCTATTTAACTAGAGGGTGAGTTAAACTTGTAATGCGGTGACAGGGTCAGGAATCAGATTGGGATTGAGGATTTGTGCCTTGATGGTCAATTTACAATTTTTAACCCGGTGTCATTTTTCTTTTAACCTTAAAATAAAGATCTTTGGAGGCTAAGATGGTTTGGAATGTTACCAAAGATCCTCAGAAACTTCTATCCTGACCAGATGCATCAACATGTTCAAGTTCCTGGGCATCACTATCTCTCAGAACTTTTCATTCATTCATTCATCCCCGCTTATTCCCGAATCCGGGGTCTGCTGCGCCTATCCCAGCACACACACGGCGAGAGGCGGGGGTACACCCTGGATGGGTCGCCAGTCCATCTCAGGGCCACACATAGACAAACAACCATTCATACACACATTCACTCCTATGGACAATTTACAATCACCCATCCACTTCATCTGCATGGTTTTGGACTGTAGGAGGAAACCAGAGTACCCGGAGGAAACCCACGCAAGCACGGGGAGAACCTGCAAATTCCGCACAGAAAGATTCCGGCCCTGGTCTTAGGATTTACAGATTTCAACTCAGGGTTGGAGGAAAGCTGTTTGCCCTCTTCTGTATACACAAGCATACAGATGCAGTCTACTGGATGGCTACTGGATTGTTGCTGTGTGTTCAACCTTAATGCTTCACCCACCTGCTGGATCTTGTATCTCTGCATGAACGGGATGAACTGAAACATAAAGCCGGGTAGACAGAACAAGAAGTAGACCAGCTCATGCACCATGAGCGAACCCCATGTGGCGATCTGGAACTTGCTGTAGTTTTGCAGCATGTGGTTCCATGCATGCTTCACCGGCTCCTGCAGAGGGTTTTGGGGCAGAAACGAGTCCACAAACTCTACAGCCAGGTACGCCGAGGTTAGGACAGCAGTCGAGCCATTTACCTCCATGTCTCCGCCTCAATGTATAACTCAAAGCTAAACAGGGAGCATAAGAAATCAGGACAATTAATAAAAAAAACAGCCCTTGTGGTTTCCCAAAACAGTTTAAAATAATATTTTATAAGAAAAATATATGTGCAAACTATAAAGCAAATAAAATTAATAGTAAAACTTGCATGAAGTTTTTATATTTATCTTATTATTTTTCTCCTTTTAACTACCGTTAGGGGTCGCTACAGCGAATCACTCTTCTCCACACTACCGTCATCTATATCTGCCTCTTTCATCCCAACTACCTGCAGATCTTCCTTCACCACATCCATAAATCTCCTCCTTCCTCTTCCTCTTTTCCTCCTACCTCACCACCTCCATCTCCATCCTCAGCATTCTTCTACCACTCCATTGCTTTCCCTCATTCACACACATGTACAATGTAAAAGTTTTAATGTTTTTAAATAACAAGCTAGACCTGAAATTTAATCTTAAATATGAAACAAATGTTGAATAGTTCGTTTAAAGTTAAATTAGCATTCGATATTAGCATTCGATATTAGCATTCGATATTAGCATTCTCTATCTCCTACCTTCCCGAAGCGCTGAGCTCGCTCTACCTGTGTGAGAAATCAGCCTTCCATTGATGTGCAATGGTTTTAACATCTTTTGATTGGTTAAAGCAAATGAGGAGTGACGTAAATTTCCGTATCTATACGCTGATTGGACAAGCGTGTGGAGTGATGGTAGTAAGAGGGACGTACTCGTGTCGATGACCAATCAGAAGCGTTATAGACTTTTCCCGTACGGTGGTGGTACTTGAGAAGGGCGTGCACTGTACATAAAGGGGCGGAGCGAAGGAAAGGAACGGTCCAGTGGTTCATCGTGCACGCGCACTGTAGCCATACAAAATAACTTTTCAATAAAACATTTAATTTAATTTCTATAATTATAAATGATGACTATTAAATGTAAACAGCACAGAACCAAAACCTTATGGTATATTACACATTGTCCCTACAAGGAAAAAAAACAGTCTAATATAAACAAACTTTTTTAACATAAACTTCCGGTTAGGCCAGGAAAAGGAACTATCATCTTGGAGGGGCAACTATAGTAACATTCGTCTCACTTACATTCCCCAGGATTTCATAGAAGTATATTTACAACATTTGGAAGGCATCCTTATCCAGAGTGATTTGCATAAATCACTTTTAATACTTCGAGGGGTTAAGGGCCTTGCCCAGGGGCCCAGCAGTGACAGCATGATGGTGGTGATCAGAATCCATCCCGGATCTTTCAATAAGCAGCCCAACATCTTAAGCACAACACTAGCACTTCAGTAAGTATTAATACTTATTATGAGAAGCTTTAGTCCTTTAGTTTAGTCATATAAAAACAGTCCCTCAATCACACAAAATGAAATACAAGAAGCATGTTTATTATTCATGATATAAAACACATTATGAAATGGATCAAGTGCACTGCATTCCTCTTGACCAACACTTAGTTTAACAATATCAATTATAATCATTAATTAATAATAGATAAATAGAGACACTGGAGAGAGCACAACACCGGATTAGAAAAGGTACTGAGCAAAAGAAAGAAGACAGTTGGTCAGTTTTGAGAGGTCTGCACACGGACAGACCTTGTCCTGTTCGTGACGGAACAGATACCAGCATTACTTTAAAAACAGTACACACCCACACACACACACACACACACACACACACACGCACACAAACCTAGCTCCATGCAGAAGCACTTCCACAGCTGAGCAGCCAGCAACAGTCTGAAACCAAAAACATGCTAAGACACTCGCAGCAGCAGAGCAGGGCATCACCGGTACATCCAGAGCTCACATTCACTACCGCACAGCTCACAGATTTAACCCCCCCCCCCCCACGCACACACACACACGGTGCAAAGGAAAATAAAGAACTGTTTCGAGTTTGTCAAAGAAACTCTAGAAATCAAGGTCTCCTATTAACGTTCACTCGATTAGCAGCTTTCTTCCTGACTATAAAAAAAAAAAATTCACAATCACATTGATCCGATTAATACATTTATCCTTCATTAAAATCATCCTCTCACTCCATCGACGATCAGAGGATCAGAGTGAGAAAGTGCTGGTTTGGTTCAAATCCTGTCTGGTTCCTGGTTGTAATACATCCACGAGGAGCGAGAGGTTCCATCAGGTCTACGGATTTGCTCCTGAGCCACAGATTGATGGCGGAACATTACACTAGTGTTTAGTTACATTAGAGTTTGAACCGTCACCGCTTGGTTAGTATTTTGCTGCAAAAAATCATCATACTGTAACTACTCTCGAATAAAAGAAAAGAAGACAGAAAGATAAAAAGGTATAGTGAAGAAACAGAAAGAAATAGAGAGAGATCTATGGAAACTTAAGTGTTTACATAAAGAGCAAGAGAAGAAATACACTGAGAAAAAGGACAGATAAAGGAGTGATGAGATATATATATATATATATATACACTAAGGAATGAGGAGATATATAAGAAAGATGAAAAGAGAGAGAGGGGTGGAAAATCTCTCTTGCAAACTGAAAAGAGAAAGAGGGGAGGAAGAATTGAATGTGAATAAGAAAAAGTGAAACATGTGTATTAAAAAAAAAAAAAAAAAGAAATCCAAATAGATATAGGAGGTAGAATTCAAGTGAGAGAAAATGATAGAATAAAGAGAGAAGAAAAAGGAGGAAAAAAAGAAATAAAAAATAAGGTTATACAGAAACATCTAGAAAGAGAAATATAGGTAGAGAAAATGACAGAAAAAAAGTGAGAGAGAGAGATTGTGAGACAGAAAAAGAGAATAGAGAGAGAGAGAGCAGTGTTGTCCAGGCCTTCAAAATCTGGAAGCAGCTCCAGGAGGAAGCTTCAGCCTCGTCTTCAATGTGAGCCACACCTCAGCATCACATCAGCTTATTTTCAGCTTTCACATGAACAGAGTTTCAACTCTTCAACCGCTCAGAGAGGCTTATCAATGATCGAGACACCTACACACACACACACACACACACACACACACACACACACACACACACACACACACACACACACACTATTTTTACATCACTGCTGTGCTGCATAATATAGTTAAACTACAGATTTTACAGCAGCCACTAGATGGTGCCCTTGCTTTCTTCTCAACTGTTCACAAATAATAACGTATATTTCCTATAGTGTTATATGCTAGTAGCTTTGTTTAGGAACAGCTAGCAAAAACAGGCATTAGCTCAGTCACAAAATTACACATTTATATATCTGAATATGTGGCAAACATCCACAAAAAGCATGCATCACACAAAGCAGTTGGTTCGGTTGGCCTGACCTGCGTAGCTGCGGCCGGTGCTCATACAGCTTGGTAATACGGTCCACTTATCCGTGCTGGGATTATAAACTTCCACCGACGCCAGGTTACAGGAGCCGTCATCACCCCCGATCACATATAGCAGATTGCTAACTGCACACACTCCTACAGAGGGACATTCGAAGACACAGCGTTGACTAAGCACGGTTCGAGCTGGTACATCATGCTTCCACCACAAATCCAAAAATGACTCAAGTATATCATCTGTCTAATGCATGTTTATGTCTTTCAGCCATTTCGATCAAATGGATTTGACATTTTACTTAGCATCACTAATAATCGTGAGACATTGGGAGACAATGTCCAGTTTACCTGCATTCCTGCGACACATGTTCATATCTGCCACTTGTTTCCAGGTGCTGGAGACAGGATCGTACACCTCACAGCTCTTCCTGACTAATGGGCCATCGTGGCCGCCTACCGCATAGAGCAGACCTTTCAATACACCTACGCCTGGAGGAAAAAAAAACCCCCAACAGGTTAAATCTACGATCTGTGTACAACCGTAAATCAGTATCTAAGAAACGTGTATACGTGAGTATGTGTGTGTGTGTGTGAGACCTGCTCCGCTGCGCCGTGTGCCCATCTCTGCAATGTAAGACCACTCGTTAGTATTCGGGTTATAGGCCTCCACGGTGCTCAAACACTGACGGGTTGCCCCATCATAACCTCCGACTGCATATAGAATACCTACACACACAAAAAAACAACACCCAGAACATACGGTAAACATGGTGTATAGATGTTAAACCATTTGCATACAATATATATATAATGCAAAGACTCTTCTCACCTCCGACCACGCCCACTCCCACACTGCTGCGCCGGGTGTTCATAGGAGCAATGTAGAACCATTCATTGGTCTTCGAGTTGTACGCTTCGACAGTAGCCAGACCTATGTGACGTCCATATATTTTTGGTACAGTACATACACTATAAAGCCAAAAATTTGCGGTCAGGTGACCATCGGTTCCTGTCCAAAATATTACTACCAATATGGAAGCACACAGAATGTCTAGAATGTTTCTTCACTAGAACTAAGAGGGAACCTGTCCAGGGTGTACATATCTACTAGCAGACCCACAGGTTCCTATATTAGGAAATAAGCGGGCTAGAAATTGGATGAATTAATGAATACTTTAGTTCTTTTGGATAAACTATAACAAAAATTAGGTTTGGCACTAAATAAAATTAAAAAAAAAAAAAAAAGACACCAGCAATTATTTCTTTTACATTTTGATTACATCATTGGGAATCGAACCCCGGTCACACACACACACAACACTTTTTACACCAAGCCACCACTTCCCTCGAATAAACTCATTTCTGTCCATCCTTGTCACTCCTAATGAAAACTGCATTAAAAATTAAATCAACCAACCCAAGGTATTTATTTGGTGGAAACCTGCTCAATCTGGCAATCCTGGAAATGAACCCACCCAAACTTTCAACCCCACACGATTGCAATCACTTGCACAAAGTCGATGAACTCTGGCTAAATTACTTCCAAAATGATATTGTATTCCACCGAGTTTGTGTCTTTACCTGTGCTGCCATCAAAACCACCTACGGCATAAAGGAGCCCATTGAGAACAGCAGCCCCTAGTGTAGACCTCCGGTCCTGCATACTGTTCACACAGCACCATTCATCTTTCACAGGGTCGTACGCGTCCACCGTTCTCACACGCAGAGAGCCGTTAAAGCCTCCAACAGCGTACACCATGCCGCCCATGTATACCACACCTACACACATAGCATTAAGCATTTGTCCACCTTTCCATTACTCTACATTTTAAAAGAACTTCTGAAGTTATATAAGGTTCCTTTATAATGTTCTTGTTATTTACTAAGCAAAATATCCCGGATCTGGTCAGTTTACAACCTGTAACTTTTGAACTACAGAAGTGATGGAAGTTATTGGAAGGGTGTGTCGCTCTATACCTGCTCGACATCGTCTGGATGGCAATTCTGCTACCTGGAACCACTTTTCCTCTTCAAAGTCATAACATTCAACACTGCGGATAGCTTTTGGTGCCTGACCTCCAACAACCACCATTACCTACAAAACACACCACACACACCACATCCACACACACACACAGATATCACAATACAATGGTCTCGATACAATGCTGCGCAATACACTGCAAAATAATACTTAATAAATACGTAATAAAAAAGGGGCGGCACAGTGGCGTAGTGGATAGTAAGGTACTCCGGTTTCCTCCCACAGTCCAAAAACATGTAGATGAGGTGGATGGGTGATTGTAAATTGTCCATAGGAGTGAATATGTGTGTGAATGGTTGGTTTGTCTATGGGTGGCCCTGTGATGGACTAGCGAACTGTCCAGGATGTAACCCTCGCCTCTCGCCCTATGAATGATCAAATTGGCACCAGCAGACCCCCTTGACCCCGAATTAGGGAATAAGCATGTTAGAAGATGAATGAATGAATGAATGAATGAATAACAGATTATTTGTATTGAAATTAAAGGTTTTGAAAAAAAAAGCTACCTTCGGGTAGCTGACTGGTGTGCGCACCCGGGTGCGGACAGTCTTCATCATAGAGCGCTGCTCTGCTGGCAGAAGGTGGTACTTCATAGCCTCAATCAGGAAGTCTTTACAAGTACTGCTGTTCTTGACCAGTGTTTCCTCCTCCACCCGCTGTAAAAATGACACATTTATACATTAATGTCGAATGAGTCAATTAATCAGCGATTTATAGAACGATTAAGCAATTACACAATTTCATCTTATGAATCTTCATTTTATTAATGTTTTTTTTATTTTTTTATGGGAATAATAA
>JAOTRA010000026.1:3241686-3254431 GCA_026260255.1 Pseudolaguvia tuberculata | reverse complement strand
AGGAGGGACATGCAGTATATTGGTAGAAGAATGCTGAGAATGGAGGTGGTGGGCAGGAGGAAAAGAGGAAGACCAAACAGGATGTTCATGGATGTGGTGAGGGAAGAGATGCAGGTAGTTGGGGAAAGAGGCAGACGTAGAGGACAGGGTAGTGAGAAGAGTGATCCGCTGTAGCGCCCCCTAATGGGAGCAGCCGAAAAGGAGAAGGAGATAAGGAAATAGACATGGTCTCTACATCATAAAGCTGATGAACTGAAATGTGGTTGCCATTTCCTGGGCATTGGGTCAACATCAGTACTAAATACTGTTTAAAAGAACACCAGCGTTACTGTTAGTAATTCCTACATTTAAAAAAAAAAATCAGCTGCATCTCAACTCAGCAGTGACATCGTTTTCAACACACACACACACACACACACTGTTTTTGTGTTTCCAGGTAAACTCATGAATGCACTCCTAAACGGGATCCATGACCGCAGTTCCGCGGTGCAGAAATCTTTCGCCTTTTCTCTCGGCCATTTGGTTCGAGTGAGTAGAAGCAGCATCAACGGTTATTATAAAAGTAAACACTCCTCTATTGATACTTTTTACCATGGAAATCTTTTGGGGTTTTTTTTTTTCCTGCAGACGGCGAAGGACAGCAGTGTGGAGAAACTTTTGCAAAAACTTGGTAGCTGGTATCTGGAAAAAGAAGGCAAGATTTCAACAAAGTTTACTCCCAGTCTGTGTTTTTCCTGCTTTGTAATCTCTCTCTCTCTCTCTCTCTCTCTCTCCTTCCAGAGGCTGTGTATAAGTCATCATGCTGTTTGACCGTCCATGCTATTAGTCAGTGCAGTCCTGATGTGTTAAAGGCTCATGCAGGCGTGGCTCTGCCCCTGGCGTTTCTGGGCATGCACCAGCAGTCTGACGAACAAGGGGAAAGCACAGATGCCAACCTGTGGACTGAAGTGTGGCAGGATCATGTGCCTGGTAAACAGGGGGGAGGGTGGGTGGGGGGGGGGGAACGACTATGAATGGTGGGGGTACAAAAAATGCACCTTTACTACCAGCTTGTATAGTTGTGTGGTAATTTTCCTACGGAGAGGTGGGGAGCCAGGATCCCCCAAAGTAGTGGTAAATTAGTATTGGGGACTTTTATTATATGCAAACAAGCAGCTGGTTTTCAGTCCTGCATGGAACCCAAGGTTGCAGAACTAATTCTTTCACTCCATGTAGGTAGTTTTGGTGGAATCCGGCTGTATATGACTGAGCTCATAACCATTACACAGAGAGCTTTACACTCTCAGTCCTGGAAGATGAAAGCTCAAGGTGGGGCCGCCATGGCAACCATCGCTAAGCAACAGACTGGTTCACTTGTAGCGCCTCACTTGGGAATGGTGCTAAGTGCATTACTGCAAGCGTTGACTGGACGCACGTGGGCTGGAAAGGTGAGACACACGTGTTCACTCTAAATCTGCCGAACATCAGGTGTGTTTAGAAATTGACGGGCCAGTGCGTGAGGTTTTTTTCATGTATTCATTTAGGAGGAGCTTTTAAAGGCTGTTGGGTCTGTGGTGTCTCAGTGCAGGTTTGTCAGATGATATTATTACCTTCTTTTTCACCTGACAAACCAGTTATAAAGTTTTGTAAAGTGTGTGTGTTTGTGTGTGTGTAGTGAGGAGCTACAGAAACCAGCAGCAGGCCAGCCAACTGTTCAACAAGTTTTGGATTTGATGCTGAAGGAATGCAAAAAAGAGAATCTTGTGTACAAAATGGCCGCCCTGCAAAGTACTGCAAATATTCTGGAGGCAACCAAAGAAAATGGCTTTCAGGAAATGACTGATATCCTTTTCCCGATTATTAGAAAGGTACAGTTGCAAAGTTCTTGGTACAAGTGAGTGAGGTAGAGTCTGTTTCTCTCTTTAATAGCACAGATTTCAGAGGAAAGTAGGCTAGTGCTAAGATAATATATTTGTTCTATAAATATTTGCACCCTTTGCATTTCCATCTACCAACATATTGCCAGTTCTCTAGTACTGAACAAAGAATCTGATACATTCCATTTGAGAACCTGGGCAGGTCTTTTAGAGCTGCTTAACTTGAGTACTAATATTTCATTTTCATGAAGGATTAAAAAAAGGATTTGTCTTTCCTCAGAATCAACCTGCGGTCGCTGGTTCGCAGAGGCATAACGATGATGACGAAGACGTGCGGGAACAAGAGTTAAAAACGGAACTTTTGCTATGTGCGTTTGAGGTGCTGGGAAAAGCCTGGCCTAAAAGCTTGGAAACCCAAAGTATGAGTGCTGAAGATGAGA
Organism: Pseudolaguvia tuberculata; assembly: GCA_026260255.1. Taxonomy (NCBI): domain Eukaryota; kingdom Metazoa; phylum Chordata; class Actinopteri; order Siluriformes; family Sisoridae; genus Pseudolaguvia; species Pseudolaguvia tuberculata. The sequence goes on along the minus strand of JAOTRA010000026.1, from coordinate 3,252,135 downwards.
CACACAGTATAAATAATAAAACCGTATTATCCTAGGAATTGATGTCATGTTTGCAATGGAATGTGTGTGTGTGTGTGTTGCAGATCGATACCAGACAGAAGTGTGTGGGCTAATGTGTGAGAGATTAAAACTGAGCACTTGGAGAGTCCAGTTGGGTGTCTTACACTGCATGAAGGCATTTTATCGGGGGTGAGGGACATGTTTTCATCCAAAACACACTAGATCTATGCCATTGTAAATAAACGATATAATGATGATTCATTGTCCATATGGTTTTAAGATATTAAGACGGGAAAATATAGATTATAAAACTGTCCATGAGTTAATATTACAGTAGATGAATAGCTGTAGTTTTGTAGTGGTAAAGGTTGTGGACTGCTAATTGGATGATCTGCGTTTTGATCCATTTACCACTAATGGGCCCTTAAATGAGGCCCTTAAGTAAATCGTAAGAAATGTGTAGTAGATATGAATGGTTTGTATTTTACTTTCTTGGTTTGATTAGATTACTGCTTCTGGAAACAGATCATCAGAATTCACAACTACTCACTGATCTTCTGTCAGAAACATGCAGTTCCCTCGCATCACCACTAGGTAATACGGATAATCAATAAGAAAATGAGAAAGAAGGAGGAGGGGGAGGGGGGGGGGAAAGAAGAAGAATAATCTGATTTTCTTCCTTTTTATTTCTCTAGAAAACAGGAGTTACTCATCCATAAGGACAGAAGCCTTGTCTATTCTGGAACTACTCCTGAAAAGGATTGAAGGTAAAATATTGATTTCTGATGAAGACCAAAATGATTACTGATCGCTGCCTTGACTTTTACTTTTGATTGGGGGAGGAGAAAAGGAGGGATTTTCTCTGAACTGATTTTTACTCACAATGTTTGTGTGTAGAGAGTGACCAGTGGGATTGCCTGTGTGAAAAAAGCCGACAGCAGCTCCAGCGTTCTCTTGCTACGATGGAAACGGACATCCGTCCCGAACTGAAGGACAAGGCTCAAACACTGAGAAGGAAAATACAGGGTCTACCTTGAAAACACACACACACACCACTTCACCTAGGAAGATTATTCTTACACACTCCTCTACAGTACTAAAGATAAAAACACCCAAAGGTTTGAGTAAAGTGGACAATGTTACTGACATACCATAATACATGAACAAACCCCTGAATGAACATAAACCCATGTGCCAATAATTTTACTCACTGCAGGAACCAGATTAGAGATGAACCAGATGTTTTAAAAGCAATTACTGAGTATCTGACTAACTGAATGGTCAGTCAGTGGAGTTGTGACTACTGATTTCTTCCCTCAAACCGTCCACTTTCCTACAGAAATCATCTAGCCAAAAACGGAACGCTGGGAATTCCGCCATTTAAATATGATTAGAGCCATTATGTGTTTGTTAGATCTTATCAAATGTATCTTCCATTGTTTGCATGTTAAACAAGGTGCCACCTCTGTGGGTGAATGGGGGATAAACACAAACATGATTTTTCCGTGCGATTGGATAGAACGTCTATTATAAATTGTCTTCAAATAAAAGATGGGTAAAAATATTGATTTTTTTTAAACTTTGATTCAATTCTCCAATAGCTGCTGACTTTTTATTCTAAGAAAAAAAAAAGACTTTCCAACTTTCGAGTTTAATCATTTCTTTAGACTAAACATAAAACCTATGTGCTATTGTGGTCCTTCCATTCATTCACTCACATTCTTACCTGCTTAATCCCTAATTCTGAGTCACGGGGGTCTGCTGGAGCCTATCCCCGTGCACATAAGGCGAGAGGCAGGGGTACAACCTGGACCCTGGCCAGTCCATTGCAGGGCCACACACAGACAAACACACACACACACCTGTAGACCATTTGGAATTATTAATCTAAAATAATATTTTTTTTTTTTGGCGGTGGGAGGAAACCGGAATACCCTAACCCATGCAAGCAGGAAGAACATGCAAACTTACACAAACATCCCAAACCCAGGAATCGAACCTGGGACCTTATTGTTGTGAATCGACTGTGCTAACCACTACACCACCTCTGCATCTCAATTTATAAAATTGGGGGTTAAAGGCGTTGCTCAGGGACACCACAGTAGTAACTTCATTGTGCTGGGAATCGAACCCTAACCTTCTAATGAACAGTGTGCTCACCCTTTTCCATGTTGATACTTTACAGAGCCCCGTTTTGAAGTTTCTCCAATATAGAACTCATCCTTTCACCTCCAACTTTAGCTGTACCAGTGTATGAATGGCTCACATCCATCTTCGCACCGACGGATCAAACTAACCTACCAGTAAACACTGCACAGAATTTTAGCACATGACATAGCATTTGGCAGAGAGACAAACAACTGAGCAACAGGGGGTTAAGGGCCTTGCTCAGGGGCCCACAATGGTTGCTTGGTGGTGCTGGGAATCAAACCCCGGTCTTTCTGGTTTCAGTCTAACCACCAAGTCACCACTTCCCTCAATACTAAACGTCAGAGCTGCAAAATAAAGAATAAATTCTCATTTAATCTGAACTGCACTTTATTTTTTATTGAAAACAGTTTAATCAGACAAGATGTATAGAAATAAGTTAGAATGAAGACTAGTGTGAAAGCAGACTTCAGGATAGAAAATATAAACACACACACACCCATTAAAAAGCTTTTCCCAGCATCAGCAATGTCTTAAGATCTGGTACGATGTTGGCTACGATGGTTTCTACTGGTTCATCATCGCTACATCAATAAACCAGTAAATTAGTTTAAAGTCATAAACACAAACGTTTGTACTTTGGAAAAGAGCAATCAAACAAATGATTAAAAATATTGTTTATATAAGCGTCTAGAATAAGGAAGCTAAATTTGATATTCAGACTGCGAGTGTTTAGCTGGCGAGTATCTCACGCTGACGTTTATCCTTGCTCTTTGCTTTGCCATGTGTTCGCTGGGTCAGAACATTTCCCTCATGTGTCTGTGCTGTGCGTGTCACTGTGGAAATACCGTCCACAAACTTGGTCTTAAAGAGAACGTTGGCGTTGGTGAACATGCCGTCTTTTAGTGACACGACCACAAACTGCGGGAGAAAAGTGGGGAAAAAAAATAAATAATAAATCACACCTAAGAAAGTCCACCTAGAAAAAGATTTACTGGAGTGTGGTGTAAAGGGTGGGAGGGTGGATGGGTGGGGGTTTGTATGTATAACCTGTGAGTGTGTGAAATGTGTGCGTAGCATCTGGCCGATGTTCTGAGTGTGCGACAGGTCCAGAGCAGCATCCACTTCATCTAGGATGTAGATCGGTGCAGGTTTAAACAGCAGCATGGCTAAAATCAGAGAAAGGGCCACTAATGACCTAAAACACATACAAGTTCACAAGGTGAGCAAAAAAAAGAAAGAAAATTAATTCATGAAGTTCATTCAGTTAGTTCTACTGGTTCTGGAGGTAGTATTTGGATTCAGTTATTTGTTGCCCAACCTTTGACCTCCACTCAGTTCTGTCAGGTTTTCCTTCCATGTGTTTCCAAGAGCAACCTTAAACTCAAGGCCATCCAGGACACCACAGCCCTCTGGTGGAGCCAAACGAGCATCTGCTCCAGGCAACAAGGTGGAAAATATAGATCCAAAATCCTTATTTACCTAAACAAACAAACGTGTATACACACACACACACACACACACACACGTTTAAGGCACAAAGGTTGTTTTTTTTCCTCTCAATTCTCTATAAATGTTCACCTTTTGCCAAGCCACATTGAGCGCCTCGTTCTTTTTCTGGTCCAGCTCTTTAATAGTTTCCAGGATCTTTGCTTTATCGTTTTCAACAATCCTCTTCTTCTTTTTCAGATCATTATACTGAAATGACAAAAAGAAAACATCTGAACAGCTTTGATAACCATAAAATCCTTTTTTTAAATCTATAAAATCAGTTACATATACAGTAGCGCAGTGGTTAAGATGTTGGCCTGCTAATCGGAAGATAGTGGTTCAATTACCAGCACCACCAAGTTTCCACTGCTGGACCCCAAAGCATGACCCTAATCCCCCAAAAACTCAGTTATATGATAAGACCAATGCAGTAAAATGTACATATTACGTGTAACTCAGTTTTCAATGGGAGGGACGAGGATGGACAGGATTAGAAATGGGTTCAATAGAGGGACGGCGTATGTAGGATGTTTTGGAGACAAGGTGAGGGAGGACAGGTTGAGATGGTTTGGACATGTGTAGAGGAGGGACATGCAGTATATTGGTAGAAGAATGCTGAGGATGGAGGTGGTGGGCAGGAGGAAAAGAGGAAGAGCAAAGAGGAGGTTTATGGATGTGATGAAGGAAGATCTGCAGGTAGTTGGGGTGAAAGAGGCAGATGTTGAGGACAGGGTAGTGTGGAGAAGAGTGATCCGCTGTGGCGCCCCCTAATGGGAGCAACCGAAAGGAGATGATGTGTAACTCAAAGCAAAGCAAAGCTTCATACCCGTTCCTCAGCTTCACTAAGCATGTTCATTGCTCTCCGGTTAATATTTCTCTCCAGCTTGTCTTTGGTCTCCTCGAGTCTCTTTAGTCTCTGGCCAGCTTCTTTAGGGTTGTTCTCCTTGAAGTCATAAGCGGAGTTGGGCTGGCCGAACAGACGCCGCTCGGACGAGATCCAGTCGTTTTCAGCCAACATGCGGGTCACCTACAAAAAAATGTAATCATTTTAATCTGGAGCAAGAACACAAATAAAACACATCTCATAACCAGATAACATAACCAGGGCAAAGCAGCAATCAAACGAGTAAATGGAGGAAAGGAAAAACATTTTACCAACTACCGTAGGAGTTTTACTGCTAAAAGTCTGTTGGTGGAAAAGAAGTCGACAGACATTAGCACTCAGCTTGTGTAAATTACCGGTAGGAGTACCGTGCCAGAGCAGCTCCTAATATTAGCACACGAAAAATAGCTGCAGATTGTTTTCCATCACTCGAGTAGATAACATCCTGCTGAATCACTTGAAATCATTCGCTTTAATGTATTCAGACAATAAAGGAGGGGAAAACGGAGAGCTGAAAGTGTCACAGGTCGTCAGGTAGCCGGTGAGAGATGGACTCTGAAACACTCACCCTGGCAGCAGCATCTGCACTGTCCTTCTTGTGCTTGCTGATGTTGTGCTCCAGCTCTTTGATTTTTAGCTGAGTGTCATTGTTGTGTTCTCTTAAGCGACTGGCTTCTTCACTTTTCCCTTTGATCTCTCGTTCCTGCGCCAGGATCACCTCTTTCTGTTGGGTCAGCTGTTCCTGTGCTTGCCGTACACATGCCTATGCACACAATGTTGTTTTACCCGTTACATATAAGCCATAAAGGCTGAAACCCAAACATCTGCATATTAAACAAATTAAAATGTAAACCTTTCATTGGTCATTTTTCTAAAAAAAAAAAAAAAAAAAAAAAAAAAAAGCAAAATCCATCATCATTGAATTCACCTTATTGGCTGCTACCTCCATGGTCATTGCACTAATCTGTTCCTGTAAGGCTTTCATGGCCTCATCAACAGCCTGGATCTGCTGTTCATAACCAGTCTGCTCTCGCTTCATCTCCTCAAGTTCCAAAGCCAGAGCATCAGCCTCCTACACACACACGGCATACATTCATCTTACCCGCTTATTCCCTAATTTGGGAGCCTATCCCAGTGCACATAGCACAACCTGGACAGGTCACCAGTCCATCACAGGACTACACACAGACAAACAACCTCTCTCTCTCTCTCTCTCTCTCTCTCACTCTCACTTCTATGGACAATTAGGAATCACCATTCGACCTAATCTACGTGTTTTTAGTCTGTGGAAGGAAACTGAAGGACCCGGAGGAAACCATGCAAACTCTGCACAGAAAGATCCCCGGCCTGAGAATCGAACCCGGGACCTTTTTGTTGCGAAGCGACCGTGATAACTACTACGCCACAGCGCCGCTTAATGACATACATAAACAGAGGAATAGATCAAATAACCTTTTTTTTTATTATTTAGAGTTGTGGACATTGCGGGTTTGTACACATTAATAAAATATAGGACCACTGAAGGAAATATTTATTATATCCAGCGTCCTGATCTTTCTCAAGTCACCCGTTACACTTCATTATTATCATTAAGACAGGCATTAGGTCAATGGCTTTTCTTGGCTTTGATCACAAGTACTTGACAGATTATTGTACAAACTATTGGACTATTGTATCATCAATATAGTCAAACATAGCCACAGAAGTATCTACATTTCATCTCTTTTTGTACAATTGAGCAATTGGTGGTTAAGGGTCTTGCTCAAGGGCCCGCAGTGGAGTTGGGAATCGAACACCGGTCTTTCTGGTATCAGTCTAACACCTTAACCACTAGGCTACCACTTCCCAGATCTAGAAACAGCCGTTTCAAAATTCCATGACTTTGGTTTAATTAGGACCATACAAACCCTGGACAGTTCTAATCATTTCCTAGTTCAAACGCCCTGCGATGGACTGGTGAACTGACCAGGGTGTACCCTTGCCTCTCACCCCATATGCGTTGGGATAGGCACCAACAAACCCCCGGAACCCCAAATTAGGGAATAAGCCGGTAAGAAGATGAATGGATAGCAAATGATATAATGGACATTACAATGAATTCATTTCGAATTGTCCTAACAGGAGATTCTACGAAAATATTACAAAGAATTTCGGTATATTCCAGAAATACAGGAGACACTTCGCTACCTGTTGCCTCTCCTTGAGTCTCTTGTTAAAGGCATCCGCTTTGCTTTTTGCCTGATTAAGTTTTTGCTGTGCCGCTTTCAGTTCCTTCTCTCTCTCGGCCTCTGCGTTCTTCATCTTGTTTTCCAAGACTTTGTACTTTTCCTCCGCCTTCGTCTGCACTTCCTTCGTCGTCTTCAGCGTCTCCTCACTTTCCTCTAATGCAGGAAATGACACAGACACTCAAGAAACTTCACTCGACGCAAGTAGATAAATCGATAGCAAACTGAAATCATTTGGCACGGTTTGACTCATTACATCTACTGTATATTACAATATACTGGATCATTAATGTACCATTAAAGTGATAATCAAGCAGACATGATGGATTTTATAGATTCGCCAAATATTCTGTGTGTGTGTGTGTGTGTGTGTGTGTGTGTGTGTTTGAACAAACCAATGGTCCTGCGGAGGTTCTCAAGCTCTTCCTGCTGTTTATGAAAAGAACTTTGCTGAAGTTTGGTTTCTAAGATCTGAGCTTCTTCGGTTTTAAGGTCCAGCTGTTGCTTTAGCTGACGGTACCTACCAGAGAAATACAGTAATACATTTTCAGCATTTAGCAGACACTCTTGTCTAGTGTGACATCATCAAACAGTTCAATATCGGTACAATAGATCACAAAATAAAGTGCAACAACCTCAAAAAAAAACGTTGAAGAGCAACATGGATACTTTTAATACATGTACTTTAGGGATGGATAAAGAAATCCAATGTTACTTACTTTTCCGCCGTTCCCTTCAGGTTGCCAAGTTCCCTTTCCACAGTAACAAGCTCAAGCTCTTTGGCCCTTAATTTGTCTTGTACGTCTTTCACTTCAGCCAGCTTAGAAAGCACAGACGCCGTCTGAGCCCGAGCGCCTGTACATAAACCATGATTACAGTTAAGCATTTGGTCTCTTTTTTACAACTGAGCAATTGTGGGTTAAGGGCCTTGCTCAAGGTCCCACAGTGGTTGATTGGTGGAGGTGGGAATCAAACCCCGGTCGTCCTGATATTAGTCCAACACCTTAACCACTAGGCTACCACTTCCCACTGCTTATCTGCATGTGTCATATATTATATCTCACCATAAAATAAAGAATTCCAGTACTTACCTCCGGTCAGCGTGCCCTGTGGATCAAACACATCTCCCCCGAGAGTGACCGTTTTGGTGCTGACGCCTTTATCAAAAGCAACTTTCTTGGCGTTGTCCAAAGTATCGCAAACCAGCGTGGTTCCGAATACATATGCCATAGCTTTATGCAGCTCGGACTCATAACCCACCAATGATAGAGCCGTATGAACGTTATCCTCTCCCACCTGCTCAATTAAAAGATAATAATAATAATAATAATAATAAAAAAAGACGTCTGTCTGACGACTGCGTTTAATATTCGACCGGGAGAAACTAGTCGTAAACAATTCTTACAATGTTTTTAGCACTGCGAATTACTCGATCATCCAGAGTCCGTGCAGAGATCTTGTTCAGGGGGATGATTGTGTATCTGCGTTTTAGCTCACCCTTTTCCAGAAGTTTCTTACCAGTAACCTAAAAAAAAAATAAAAATAAAAATTGGTGTTTAAATTGATAGGGGTTGCCACAACCACACAAACAACTCTTAATGTCTAGGAATCATCTAATTGGTTTAAGCTAACAAGAATAATGTTTTTAAAAAAAATTTATTTATAGCATATACAAAACGTATTTTAAGTTTTACATAAAGGCATAAAAGAATAATCTAAATGAACATATTAATTATATCCCATGATGTTAAAAGTGATAAGTACAGTACGCATGAAACCTCACCTCGGTGTCCACCACTACATTATAAAGTCGACCACCTGCCACCACTTCCAAAGCCGTTGCATTAGAAACGTCAGTCACTGTAAAGAGGTTTGCTACAAGACCTTTAACTTTATTGTTGTCCCAATTCTTCTCAGGGTTTCTACAAAATCCAAACATTAACTGTACATAAGGAAACATACACTGTACAGGACAAATATTCGTTCCCAAAACATTCCCAGAATTCAGAACTGTGCTTATAATTGAAGTTCTGTTGGATAAGACAAATTTTTTGTCTTGATGTACTTACGTGTATTCAAAGCGCAGATTAGGAAACTGTCCCATGAAGGATTCGTATTTTTCACGCAGGTGGTTGAATTCACGAGATACTTGCCTTTTCTGTTCAATCAATCGTTCCTCTCTGCCGTCTGAGACACATATCAAAGTTTGGTTAACTGTTGCAGGACATTACAGTCAATGTTATAACAGCATTACGGAATTAAAAACCTTCGTAATTGAGTTTCTCAAGTTCGGCCTGTAACTTGTCTCTGCATTTCTGTACAGCCTCAAAGGCATCCTGGTCTTTTTTATAGCCATTGTCCATCTTCTTTACTTGAGCCTGCTTGCTTTTCAGCTCTTGTTGAGCATGTTTCAGCTTCATTTGAGCCTGAGTGAGGAACAAATAAATGGTCGCAGTTCGTAAAGTATATTGTAAATTACAACTTCATTTTAAAACCAATAGGTTTTCTTATAAACAGTACCTGCTTAGCCTCAGTCTCTGCTTTGCTCATATCGTTCTTGCAGGTCATCATCTGACCTGCCAGTGTAGCTGCCTCACCATCCTCATTGGCAGAGAGGCCAGCAGACACAGCTTTGAAGTGTTGTTGAGCTGCTTCCAGCTCCTCGGCATCCTTTTTTCCCTCTTCCTGCACGTCTCTCAGTCGCTCCATCGCCTTGTCTACCTCGTCTTCTTTTGCCAACAAAACCTTCTTGTCCTTGTTAAAGAAAGCCATGCTGTGTTTAGGACATGTACAGCTCACTCTATAATGAGCCAATCATTTATATGACTGAGCTAACTATTTCTAAACCTGATGCAGCCAAATATCTGGTAGGTATCCATCTTTTACCTCTTCCATGTTTTTGACAAGTTCTTTCCTTTTCTTTGTCTCGTCCTTAAGGTTTTGCTTCTTTAGATCGAGAGCACTCTGAGCTTTTGTGTCTACTCGCTGTGCTTCAGCCAGAGTCTCCTCCAGAGCCTTCAGGACACCTGCCACCTCCTAAACAAAAACACAAAGAGAAACAATTATTACTATGAATAACTTGTATGACTAAAGTTCAATGTATAACAAATTGTATTAGAAAAAATTTAACATTATACTGTTCTATTTTCATTCGTGCACAACCTTGTCCCTGCTCTTCTCCAGCACTTTAATCTCCTCGCTCAGCTCTCGGATGCGCTCAGCGTTCGTCTGCATGGTTTTCTGGAGCTCGCTGATACAGCTTTGCATTTTCTGGAGGTCCTCAGCAGACTTTAGCTTAGTCTCTTCAGCACAAACAAACTGCCACGCCACATAGAGGCGGCTCAGGTGCTCGATCTCCCGTGTCAGTTTCTGGTATTCCAGGTAGGAAGCACGTTCCTAAGAAGGGAATGTTGTTTGAGAAGAGATGGTATCGTTATTTAAATATTTCTCAGTCTGATACTAGTAAAAGTGGTTCAGTCACCTCTTTTAATTTTTCCATAGCAGGTGTAATCTCCTCATCTAGGATCTAGTAAGGATAAAAAAAAGAGAAGCAAATGAAGGGTAACACTTATACAGGCCCAGGCACACACACACACACACACACACACACACACACACACACACACACACACAGGCCCAGGCACACACACACACACACAGGCACACACACAGGCGCGCGCGCGCACACACACAGGCGCGCGC
>JAOTRA010000026.1:3022046-3032493 GCA_026260255.1 Pseudolaguvia tuberculata | reverse complement strand
ACACACACACACACACACACACACACACACACACACACACACACACACACACACACACACACACACACTGTGTAGTAGTGTGGAGTAGAGCAGTTAGTTATCAGATGTCATTGAATATGAAACCAGTTGTTCTAAAACACAACAGTTTGGCTTAAAAATACATTTATCTCTGTGGCCTTGTCCTCTGTCTGCTTTTCTGAACAATAAGAGTGTCACCGCTAGCTGCTGATTACACACACACACACACACACACACACACACACACACACACACACACACAAACATGCATCAAGCAACAATTCAAACTTAACACCAACGCACATACATGTTCACACGCGCGCGCGCGAACAAACGTTGTGTTTGAATCTTTTTGAGTTTAGTGTGTGTGTGTGTGTGTGTGTGTGTGAGGGGGGGGCAATTAAAAGTCATGAAAACCCATTGCTTAACTGGTGACCCGTCCAGTGTGTACCCCCGAATGTGCCCTATGTGAGCTGGGATAGGCACCCGCAGACCCACGTGACCCCGAATTAGGGAATAAGCGGGTAAGAAGATGAATGAAAACCCATCGCAGATCTGTAGTTTGCATGTTCTCCCTGCGTTTGCGTGGGTTTCCTCCGGGTACTGCGGTTTCCTCCCACAGTCCAAACATGTGTACATTACGTTGATTGGTGATTCTAAATTGCTCATAGGAGAGTGTTATTGGTTGTTCGTCTACGTGTGCCCTGCGATGGACTGGTGACCTGTTAGGACCCAGAAAACCCCGGTGACCCCGAATTACCTGGAATAAACTGATAAATCCACACCGCTCCATGAACGTTGGAATAATCATCATATATGTCTCTACACCGCCATCTACTGTCCACGAATAAAATGCAGTGGAAAGAACTGAGTGGGGGCTGGCATAGGTTTCCGGGTATTCCCGTTTCCTCCCAAGTCCAAAAACATGTACATTAGGTTAATTGGTAAAACAGCAAAATTATGTTAAATTGATTTTATATATCTATTTTTCCGTTCATCCAACCATTCACCCACCTACCCCTCCATCCCCCCAATCATCCATCCATCTGTTCATCCAGCTATCTATCCACCTACCCATCCATCCCCCAATCATCCATCCATCTGTTCATCCAACTACCCATCCATCCCCCCAATCATCTATCCATCCATCCATCCGGTCAGCCAGCTATCCATCCACCCACCCATCCCCAGAATCATCTATCCATCTATCCGTTCAGCCAGCTATCCATCCACCCACCCATCCCCCAATCAGCTATCCATCCATCCATCCGTTCAGCCAGCTATCCATCCATCCATCCGTTCAACCATCCACCCATCCCCAGAATCATCTATCCATCTATCCGTTCAGCCAGCTATCCACCCACCCATCCCCCAATCGTCTATCCATCCATCCGTTCAGCCAGCCATCCATCCACCTATCAATCCATCCATCCATTCAGCCAGCTATCCACCCACCCTTCCCCCCAATCATCTATCCATCCAGCTATCTATCCACCCACCCATCCATTTATTTGAATATCCAACTATTATTTGATGTTTATTAATTATTATTACTCATCAAACAAACGGAAAATACACCCGACAAAAACTGTAAAAGGATTTGAAGAAATGACAAAATGAATTTTTTAAATCAAAAAGCTGTGAAGAGCAGAAGATCATCATCATCATCATCATCATCGTCGTCGTCATTTCTTACAATTGAGGAAAAAATAGAAAAGAAACAATCCGATTATTCCCACTCGTCACAAACTCCCACTTGGATGCCTTTAGGACCCAGAAGCCAAAGCAGCTGCAAACTCCACCAGTGTCCGTGTGGGTCTTCCAGACATTCCCTTCCTCAGGTAAGGCACCTCGTCCTTGTTGGACATTACTCCAGCGATATCCAGATGAGCCCAGTGACTGGCTGTGATGAACTCCTGCAGAAAGGCGGCGGCGGTACATGCTCCACCCGAGCTGTTTAATAAACAGCAGCAGATTAGCAGGAGACAGAAGCCAGGTTACTGTTACCTTGGTTTTAAATCTGGTTTAAATTCCTTCTTTAAGGGTTCGAGCACTGGCAGCAGAGACAGAGAGCGCGCGTGTGAGGAAAGTGTGTGTGTGAGAGAGATGGCGCGGGTGTGAGGAAAGAGAGAGAGCGCGCGTGTGTGAGGAAAAAGTGTGTGTGTGAGAGAGAGAGAGAGAGAGAGAGAGAGAGTGCGTGTGTGAGGAAAGAGAGAAAGTGTGTGCATGTGAGAAAGAGTGTGTGTGTGTGTGTGTGTGTGTTTAGAAAGAGAAATAGAATGTGACCCTTACCGGCTGTATTTCCCGATGTTGTTTAGATCTGCTAAAGCGCTTTCAGTGATTTGTCTGGTGTAGTGTTGGAACAGTGGCATTCTCCAAACCCGATCACCTGTAATCACACTCGCCTAAAACAACCACACAACCAGAACCACCACACAACCAGAACAACCACAACAACCACACAACATGAGTGTCACCATAGGCAACCGGCACACTGGGTAAACTGATAAAGAAGGAAACTTCAGCAGTGTCTAAAGGAAATAACCGGAATTTAAAGATTGATTGTTCAGAATAATTTTGTTTATTATTTGCTAAATTAATTACGGTTAATCGTCCAAATACTAAATTAAATAGCGGAACAGCCCTCAGGGTGGTGTGGTAGCATAGTGTTTAGCACACTCGCCTAACAACAGTTCGATTCCCAGGCCAGGGATCTTTCGGTGTGGAATTTGCATGTTTTACCCCCACATTTGTGTGGGTTTCCTCCGGGTACTCCGGTTTCCTCCCACAGTTGGTGATTGTAAATTGTCCATAGGAGTGAATGCGTGTGTGAATGGTTGTTTGTCTATGTGTAGCCCTGTGATGGACTGGCAAACTGTCCAGACTGTATCCCTGATTCTCGCTCTATGTGGGATGGGATAGGCACCAGCAGACCCCAGTGACCCCGAATTAGGGAATAAGCGAGTAAAAAGATGAATGAATTAATTAATCAATGAGCGCGCGCCCCTTTCTCTAAGCCTTAATGCAGTAAATAGGAAGATTTATAGATCGTTGGCGCCCTCTAGCGGAAAAGCCAACATTTACGCCATAACTTTTTTTTTTTTTTTTTTATTCAACCAAGCACTTTAAAAGGTTATAATTCCTGAGTGATCCACCATTGATAAGTTTCTGGCTGTTTATACTTTTTTGTATTATTACTTAATTTAACCACCAAACTACCACTTCATCCAATAAAGGCATTTGATTTGAAAGTAGGACTCACTCAAGCTTTACTTTCTATTAATAGCTTTAAATGCTTCCTCCAGATTATAACTATGGATTAAACACATACTGACGGCTGACTGCTTACTTTATGCAGCTGTTCCCAAAGCCAGTCAGAGTTGGTGAAAACACCGGCCGCGGCAGAACCCAAGGCCACATCCATGGCACCTGGAAGAACGGGAAGAAGATGGGAATAAAATGTAAAACCGATTACATAAAGATCTAGAAGGTATAGATCTCTGATTGGTCGGAAACAAACATATCACACACACGCGCACACACACACACACACACACCGGTAAGAGTAGCAGCGTTGACTATTGCCCTGGGATTGAAGTTGTGAGCATAGCAGAGGGCGTCAGCGAGAATCAGACGTCCCTCAGCGTCAGTGTTATCGACCTATCAGAATACAGCAAAACCACAGGGTTGGAGAAACATTGGTTATTCCTCTGGCACATGAAGGGTCAACATACCTGGATGGTTTTTCCGTTCTTTGCTTTCACCACATCTCCTGGTTTGTTAGCTTTCCCGCTAGGCATGTTCTCACAGAGAGGAACCAAACCTTCAACAAAAAAAAAAAAAAAAGGAAATAAAATGAAAAGAACTACGATGTCATCTTAGAACTATAGAATGGAAGCAGACCTATAATGTTGATTGGCAGTTTCAAGGCAGCCGCCGTGACGATTGCCGAACACACTGTAGCGGCTCCACCCATATCTGCCCTCATGGCATCCATACCAGAGGAGGGTTTTATAGAGATTCCACCACTGAGGGTATGAGATAGAAATGTGTTAAAAAAAAAAACCTTGAGAAAACAGAGACGAACTAAGTGTTTGTGAAACAGATCACCTGTCAAATGTGACTCCTTTACCCACAAGCGCTAAAGGAGCCTGCTTGCTATCTGGGCTTCCAGAGTAATGAAGTTCCAGGAAGACAGGGGGCTCCTCTGAGCCTTTGGCTACACTGAGAAATGCCCCCATCTGCTCACTCTCGATCCACGCCTTGGCTCTGAGAAGGACACCCAGCATGGTGGTTACAGTACAATAATAAGTACCAGAAAGCAATAAGTAATCCGCTGTAGCGACCCTCTAACGAGAAGCAGCTAAAAGGAAAAGAAGAAGAAGAACGCAATTCCATGATACCCTGCTACGTCTGATACCTTTTATGGACGGTCACTTTGTCAGAAAAGGGAGACAGTTTCTGTTCAATGGTCTCTGCGAAAACCGTTGGTGTAAGATGATTAGCCGGAGCCTCCATCAGCCTCCGGGCTAAGTTCTGCCCCTCTCCATAGAGGATGCCCTTTTCCCATGCTTTAGCATCACCACTGTAAAGATACAACACATTCCTGAGCAATGAGCTTTATCATGCGTAATCAATTCTCTTCTGCTCTCACCGTTGACCTTTGACCTGGTATTTGCATATTTTATTGAGCGCATACTTATATAATTAATAAAAAAAAAAGCATCACATGACCTCTAGTACCTGCCGTGAACTTGTGGCGTGACCCGGGTCGTCTTCTTGCTTTTAAGCTCATCGTAATTGAACAAACCAAGCACAGCGCCCTCTGCTGCTGACTGACTGTCTCCACATGGATCCACCTCCACATGAGGAATCTCCAGATCTTGAAGCTGTCTGCAACCGACTTGGGGAAAATTTCATTTTATTAATTATTATTAATTAATTTGATGCCGACTGACTACTTATTCATCTGACCTTGCTTGATAAATCCAGTAGTCAGTAGTCAGACCCACCTGCTACAGCTGATCGGATGTTCTCCTTGCGGTTATCCCAGTGCTCTTTCCCACACACTCCTGCTCCTTTCTTCCCAAGACCTACTACTGCTAAGCTTGGGAAATCCTGGGACCAAAAAAAATGGGTTCGAATCAGGAACATATTTTCAGGTACTAGACAAAATGATTAGGCATTTTACTAATCCGATCTTAAAATTATATCACAGGGAAACGGGAACGTCGTATCCGAGAACTGATACCTGATGAAGTCCATAGAACATGCGGCTCTTTCCCTTCTTTAAAGGAGGTCCAGATCTAGAAAGACAAAATCAGAATTAGAGATTGGGCGATACGGATTTGAATGGATCGAGACGCTTACTGATTATTTGATCTAACCAGTGCATGTGTGGGTTTCCTCCGGGTACTCCGGTTTCCACCCACAGTCCAAAAACATGCAGAATAGGTTGATTGGTGATTCTAAATTGTCCATGTGAGTGAGTCATTGTGTGGCCCTGCGATGGACTGGCGACCTACTGGGATAGGCTCCAGCAACTCCGAAGTAGGGAATGAGCAGGTAAGAAGATTAATGAATGAATGAATGAATGAATGAATGAATTGGACGTTTCACTCACACTGACAGAATTTCGCAGAGTTTTCCGGACACCGATCTGTCGAAAGCAGCCGCTGTGTTAGTGAGAATCCCGATACTGCTGTTGTCCTCTTTATCTTTTTCATACACACCAAGAACTAAACCCTAAAACACACACACACACACACACACACACACACACACACACACACACACACACCAATTATCCAATTAGGAAGTCATTGTTAGTTTTATTGGTAGGAGAATGCTGAGGAGGAGGAGGAGGAGGAGGAGGTTTATGGATGTGGTGAAGGAAGATCTGCAGGTAGTTGGGGTGAAAGAGGCAGATGTAGAGGACAGGATAGTGTGGAGAAGAGTGATCCGCTGTGGCGCCCCCTAATGGGAGCAGCCGAAAGGAGGAGAAGAAAAATAAGAAGATTTATTTAAAATACTTTTTTTTTCTATTGTGGCGTTTTGGTTAGCACAGTCGCCTCACAAGAATGTCCTGGGTTCGATTCCCGGACTTGTGTGGGTTTCTCCGGGTAATCCGGTTTTCTCTCAAAACCATGTACATTAGATTGATTGGTGATTCTAAATTGTCAATGGTGTGTGTGTGTCCAGGTGTGTAGCCCTGTGATGGACTGGTGACCTGTCCAGGGTGTACCCCTACCTCTCGCCCTATGTGCGATGGGTTAGGCTCCAGCAAACCCGCATGACCCAGAATTAGGGATTAAAAAGGAAAATAGATGAATGAACGATTCCCTGGATCCTTAATTACAATTACATACCAGAGCGACTTACAACTGAGTATCTGGAGGTTAAGGGCCTTGAACAGGGGGCCCACAGTGGAACTTGATGATGGTGATGGGCATCGAACCCACGTTTTTCTGGGATTAGTGCAACACCTTAATGGTAAGCCACCACTTTTCCTGAATCTCTTAATAACTGATCAAAAACCCAAAACTTACTTTTCTGGTTGTTGTTTGTGAAGCAGAATAAAATCTAAGCTGGTGTTTCTGTAACCCGGAAACAAACGCTTTTCTAAAATTCGCCAGCATTTCTACACCTTCAGCCCTACATTAACCTGATCCATGTGAAGGTTGTCCTCGGTGAAACTGTTAATATTATGATATGAGATAGATGAAGTGCACTTATAAAGAGACAGGAAGTGCACTACGAGCCGTGCGGCAGATGTTATTAACGTCACTATATAGGGTGTAGGTTTCTGTTTGAGATTTAACCCTCAGGAAAAGGTCGCTGCGGTGCAACGTCATTAACACGCGACTCTTGCACTTCACGTCATCTCAAGCTGATTAATACAAAAAGTAGCGGAAGTAATATAATAACTAATTGTATTTTCTTATGTCTATTTGTGTCCCGGGTTCGAGATCTTTCTGTGCGGAGGTTTGCATGTTCTCCCCGCGTTGGCGTGGGTTTCCTCCGGGTTCTCCCCACCATGTCCATTAGGTTGATTCTAAATTGTCCATAGGAGTGAATGTGTTTCATTGTGTGTCTATGTGTAGCCCTGAGATGGACTGGTAACCTGTCCAGGGTGTACCTCTGCCTTTGGCCCTATGTGTGCTGGGATAGGGTCCAGCAGGCCCCCGTGACTCCGAATAAGGGAATAAGCGGGTAAGAAGATGAACGAAAGAATGAATGAGTGAGTGATTGTACTGCGCATGCGCACAATACAATTCCAGTTAGTCATTTAGCAGACTTACATTTGGTCTCTTTTACAACTGAGCAATTGTGGGTAAAGGACCTTGCTCAATGGCCCACAGTGGTTGCTTGGTGGAGGTGGGAATCGAACCCCTGTCTTTCTGGCACTAGTCCAACACCTTAACCATTAGGCTACCACTTCCCACATACAATCTGGTATCGGTGTGAAAAAACAGTGTAAAGGCTATATAAAAATTGTTAGTATTCATTCAAATGCTTTAATTAGCAATAATAATAATAATAATAATAATAATAACTCCAACACGATGTGGTGCACCACAATAGACCGCTAATAAAATATTGCTCCCGGAAGATCTTACTGCGCATGACAGAAATAAACAGTCAATCCAAAGTAGGTTAGGCCTGCAGATTTTTCTTACTTCCAACTTTCAATATCACGTACTATTTATAGAGATCAACTTCATATTATTATTAAAACCGGTCCGTTGAGTTTAAAGAGTAATTCCGTGCAATTTTGCAGGAGTTAGTTTCTTTACTGCACTTCCGGTCGCGCGTTACACCAAGGCCTCCTGATCCACATACTGGGGAATGAAGGAGCGCAGTGATCCTGGTTTTTAGTAAGTATGTACTTTTGAGTAAACTAGTCCGTATAACAATCTACGCGGATGCAGAATCAGTAGATTTTTATTTTTTTTTTTACAGCTTGTTAAATATCTCAGACTTTTATGTATTTTCACCGAGTTCTGGTAGCCAATTTTATTTTGCCACTGCGAGGGTATATGTGACATGCTTTTAAAGAAGCTGCGCGCGTGTGGTGTCAAAAGTGGTGGCGGGCTGATGGGAGATGGTGGTTTGTAGGGGGAAATGAAATGGTTTTGTCACTGTTGGATGTGGTGACAGTCTTTTAATATATTTTTTTAAATGTTAAACTTAATCCATAAAGTCATAGATATATTCACATTCCACTACAGGACCAGAGAAAAGGACATGATCTTAACAGCTTTTTTTTTTTTATTACATGATGATGCAACAGTATTTATTCATTCAGCCATACACACACTTACACTCACTTCTGTGGCCAGTTTAGGAGGGAGGACTGTTGAGTCCTTTATAATTACAATAACAATTAAAGCATTTGGCAGACGCCCTTGTCCAGAGCAACTTACGGCGGAGCGATTGGAGGTTTAGTAGCTTGCCGGACGCCCTTTTCCAGAGCAAGTTAAAGCTGAGCCAATGGGGGTTAAGTACCTTGGCGAACGCCCTTGTCCAGAGCAACTTACGGCTGAGCGATTGGAGGTTTAGTAGCTTGGCGGACGCCCGTGTCCAGAGCAAGTTAAAGCTGAGCCAATGGGGGTTAAGTACCTTGGCATACACCCTTATCCAGAGCAACTTATGGCTGAGCGATTGGGGTTTAAGTAGCTTGGCGGACGCCCTTGTCCAGAGCAACTTACGGCTGAGCGATTGGAGGTTTAGTAGCTTGGCGGACGCCCTTCTCCAGAGCAAGTTAAAGCTGAGCCAATGGGGGTTAAGTACCTTGGCAGACACCCTTATCCAGAGCAACTTACGGCTGAGCGATTGGGGTTTAAATAGCTTGGCGGACGCCCTTGTCCAGAGCAACTTACAGCTGAGCGATTGGAGGTTTAGCAGCTTGGCGGACGCCCTTGTCCAGAGCAAGTTAATGCTGAGCCAATGGGGGTTAAGTACCTTGGCAGACACCCTTATCCAGAGCAACTTACGGCTGAGCGATTGGAGGTTTAGTAGCTTGGCGGACGCCCTTGTCCAGAGCAATTTACGGCTGAGCCAGTGGGGGTTAAGTACCTTGGCAGACGCCCTTATCCAGAGCAAATTACAACTGAGCGATTGGGGGTTAATGACCTTGCTCACGGGCCCACTGTTGTGATTCTGGGAATTGAACCCCGGTCTTTCTGGTATTAGTTCTACACCTTAACCGCCAAGCCACTATTCTTTACAGGAGTCGTATGTGGGAAAGGAAAAGAGCACCAGCAGGAATAGAGTCAAACACCAGAGCAAACTGTTTAGGGCTTACTGGCAATAAGTAAAAATCAGCCTCCATTAGTAAGGAGCTTACAAACTAATGTCATTTTCAAACCAATTATTAAATATAAAGTTTTTCTCTTTTTTTTAAATAACAAATATCTAAAATGATTCAGAGAGAGAGAGAAGGTTGGATGATGTGGAGCTGGTGGAGCAGGAAGTGGGTAGGATTAGTAAGGCAGAAGTTAGAGCAGCTATTAAGAGGATGAAGAGTGGAAAGGCAGTTGGACTGGATGACATTCCAGTAGAAGTGTGGAGATGTTTAGGAGAGATGGCAGTGGAGTTTCTGACTAAATTGTTGAACAGGATTTTGGAAGGTGAGAGGATACCTGAGGAATGGAGAAGGTGAGAAAATGCCTGAGGAATGGAGAAGTTGAGAGGATGCCTGTGGAATGGAGAAGGAGAATGGAGAAGTTGAGAGGATGCCTGTGGAATGGAGGAGAGAGGATGCCTGTGGAAAGGAGAAGGAGAATGGAGAAGTTGAGAGGATACCTGTGGAATGGAGAAGGTGAGAGGATGCCTGTGGAATGGAGAAGGTGAAAGGATGCCTGTGGAATGGAGAAGGATAATGGAGAAGGTGAAAGGATGCCTGTGGAATGGAGAAGGTGAGAGGATGCCTGTGGAATGGAGAAGGTGAGAGGATGCTTGTGGAATGGAGAAGGTGAGAAGATGCCTGAGGAATGGAGAAGGAGAATGGAGAAGGTGAGAGGATGCCTGTGGAATGGAGAATGGAGAAGGTGAGAGGATGCCTGTGGAATGGAGAAGGAGAATGGAGAAGGTGAGAGGATGCCTGTGGAATGGAGAAGGTGAAAGGATGCCTGTGGAATGGAGAAGGAGAATGGAGAAGGTGAGAGGATGCCTGTGGAATGGAGAAGGTGAGAAGATGCCTGAGGAATGGAGAAGGTGAGAGGATGCCTGTGGAATGGAGAATGAAGAAGGTGAGAGGATGCCTGTGGAATGGAGAAGGAGAATGGAGAAGGTGAGAGGATGCCTGTGGAATAGAGAAGGTGAGAGGATGCCTGTGGAATGGAGAAGGAGAATGGAGAAGGTGAGAAGATGCCTGAGGAATGGAGAAGGAGTGTTCTGGTAGTGATTTTTAAGAATAAGGGAGATG